>MVGT01004338.1:557171-674698 GCA_002174775.1 Macleaya cordata
TCGGTAAGATAGATCCAACATAAGAAAAGATGACATGCCTAGAGCCCACATTAACATGAACATTTAGCCAATTTTACAGAACTCCATTAAAGTTAGATGAAGGATTTATTACAGAATGCATTGTCAAAATACTAAAATATAAAGCATAACTCGGATATGAAAGCTAGCCCCAGTTTCCACACATTAAAGAGAGCAAATTAGATATGAAATAATAATACCAAAAAAAAAAATCAAATCAAGACCTGAAAATTGACATCCTCAAATAAATCCAACTCTTTCTGATAAATGTTGTTATGGCTATACTAAATATAAAGCTCTTTCATATTAGTTATAACTAACACAGATAGAATTAAATGTTTCTCTATGTCTAGATGAAACTTTGTTCACATTAGCTGAAAGAAAAAATAGGTTGAAACCTGAGAGTTTGTCCTTCTTATCACTCCAAGTGCTTAAAGCTTCACTATTGGTGTACATACGTGAGAAACACAAAAAGAATAAAATGGCCTATACATTTGACACAGAGAAGTAGTTAAGAGCAAGCTGCTGCCCTAGTGACAATGATGGGCATCGAAACTTCATGCATCCTGTACACATGCACTCTAACCAACTGTGGGCCCCCTTTCTTATGAGCCATGAACTATGTAACATGGACAAGTACAAGAATGGTTACCAAGTGGCAAGTGTTCACATGTTGTCCCTCACAACCAATATGTTGGAACATAACATTGGTACAATTTATTGCCTATATTTCAATTTTAGTTCATGATGATAATCCACATAGAAAGAGTTATATTAGATAAAACTCATATACATGTACAAATAATAGTTGAAAGGAAAATATGGGAAAAGTTGAGATTTGTTTAAAAATGTCAGTCAGCATGCATTTGACATGTGAATGCAGCAAAATGTCGTATAGCATGTCTTGGGAAAAAATCATCCTTGTTATATAGCTAAAGGTGGAATCCGATCAAAATGCCTAAAAATGAACTCCAAGTCAGAATTCAATAAAAACCCAAGCTGCAAAACTGAAATTGAATAAAATTAACCGTAATTACCGATCAAGAGAAATTAGAAAACCTAAATTTAGATACGAATTCAATAGAGGAAGAAAGGAAGAAATGAAACAAAGAGAAAGAAGAGAGAGGAATACCAGAAGGACTTGAACATGGCTTAGATCGTTAGACTAACAGAGATTGGAAGAAGTAAAATCCTAAAATCTCATTCTAGAGAGAGAAAAATTTTAAATAATGAGAAGGGGATCGATGGTTCATCTTTGTACGAAAATTGAAACCCTAAAATTTTACTTTAAGAAAACCTTAGCACAGAAATGGAGATGAATCAAATCAAATACCACAACGTTATAAAGTTGTCCTATCTGCAACTCCTTTCCACAGAAATCCTAAAATTTTCCTTCAAAAAACCCTTACAACAAAAATAAAGATGAATAGAGAAGGCAGGCTCTCCTGAGGAGAAGATCAAAGAGAGTCATCGAGAGAGAAAATCAGCGAGAGTTACCGACAGAGAAGATCTGCAGCGCTCTAGGGTTTGATCTGGAGCTCGAAGATCGTATCTGCAGTGCTCTAGGGCTTCATCTAGAGCTCCCTAGGGTTTTTCATGGAGAAACACGATGGAAGAAATGAGGAAAGTTTAATTTTCAATTTTTTGTCTTTAAAATTATGGGGGTATAATTGTCTTTTTCTTCTACTCAGATGGATGCGAAATGAGTCAGGCCTAAAATTATACCTGAGTGGGAGACATCTTAATCACCTCTGAGTCAGATGTTTATTTGAGTCAGCTAGCAAATCAGATTTTTAAAGAATAAAAAACAAACGGTCTGAAATCTTACTCGACCCGAATCAGATCTCAGATCTCCGAGTCAGCAAAAACAAACACACCCGAAGAATCCAATCATTAATAGAAGAGAACCCATTCAGATTAATATGAACACCACTAGGAAGGGAAAACCATACAGCTCTGATGAAATCACAATGGAAAAAAAATATGTTCTATGTTTTCATTGTGATTTTTGCACAAAGTGCAAATGGGATCAATATCAGGCAAAATATTGGCAATGATTTCATTGAGAGGTAAGATATTATTGTTAGGATTTTAGGGATTAAATTAACCACAAACTAGAGATAAACAATCAAACAAGCAAACCGAGAACGTAAAACAGAAAATAAAGCAAGCACCACAACGCACAAGATTTACGTGGTTCGGCAAGATTGCCTACATCCACGGACGACGATGAACTCTTTCCACTATAATGAAAACAATAAATAACAGATACAAAGGCTTACCTCACAAGCAACCCAAGTTCTAAGCCTCTCAACCCTTATAAGGATTCTCTCAAACCCTCCTTGTTGAAAGCTCTCACAAATATTGCTCTCACCTCTCTCTCTATCTTCAGACTCACAACCCTTTTAAGAGATCTCACAATCTCAATGTTGTTTTCTGAATACTTTAAGCTAAGGCCCTACTCCTATATTTATAGCCTCTAATAGGTATCCCAATCCTAGAAGGAAAAAGAAATCCTAACTAAATACGAAAAAGGAAACCCACCTAAAATAGCAGTTCCCCCAAAAATCAGAGAAAAGAAGTTTCCAAAACCTTGAAGGACTCTTATTTAGAGTCTTACTAAATATCGACAAACTAACAATTCTCCACCTTTGACGATATTCTCTACTTCATGTACCCGTTCTTCTCTTTACGTTCATCATTGTCACCACCTTGCGCCTCACGACGCCTCCACCCGTAAAATATTGATCAAGTCCAGGCAATGCTTGAACTTAATCAATGGTACCACCTTTGTCAGCATATCTGCAGGATTCTCTTTTGTGAGAATCTTCAGCAAAGAAAATCCTCCACCCTCTATAGTATCCCGAACTAAATGATAACGAACATTAATATGTTTCGACCTCCCATGAAAGTCTTCGTGCTTTGTTAAGTTGATTGCACTTTGACTATCACAATGCACCTGAATGCAATCTTGATGAATACCCAAGTCTACTGTTAATCCTCTAAGCCAAATGGCTTCCTTCATGGCCTCTATTACAGCGATCAATTCTGCCTCTGCAGTTGATTGGGCAGCAATTGACTGTAATGGTGACCTGCAACTCACTGGACCTCGAGCTAATGTAAAAGAATATCCTGTAGTAGATCTAGATTGATCCACATCACCTACATAGTCCGCATCCACATAGCCATAAACCTATGGTCCTAGACCACCATCTCGCTGTTATACCACACCTACGTCAATCGTACCATGTAGGTACCTCAATATGCACTTCACTGCCTGACAATGTTGCTTCCCCAGATTTGCAATAAACCGACTAACAACACTAATTGCCTGTGCAATGTCTGGTCGAGTACAAACCATAGCACACATCAAACTACCAATCGCATTCGCATACGGAACACGAGCCATGTACTCCTCTTCTTCCTAAGTGCTTGGAGCCATCTTCGCCGACAACTTGAAGTGCACCTCCAAAGGTAAGCTTACCTGTTTAGAATCTTGCATTTCGAACCTAGCAAGAATCTTCTCCACGTATCTCCTCTGTGAGAGACATAACTTGCCTTTCTTTCTGTCTCTAAGAGTCTCTATACCAAGAATCTTCTTAGTTGCACCCAAATCCTTCATCTCAAACTCCATACTCAATTGAGACTTCAGCTTCTCAATTTCTACCATACTCCTAGCAGCAATGAGCATATCATCCATGTATAAGAGTAAGAAAATCAAAGATCCATTTGGTAGCTTCTTAAAATACACACAACTATCATATAAGCTATGTGTAAACTTCTGGCCCATCATAAATATGTCAAACCTCTTATGCCACTGCATAGGCGATTACTTGAGCCCGTACAATGACTTCTTTAGCTTGCACACATATTCCTCCTTTCCTGCAACAATAAAACTTTTGGGCTGTGACATGTATATATCCTCCTCCAAAGTACCATGTAAGAACGCTATTTTGATGTCGAGTTGCTCCAACTCTAAGTCGTAAAATGCCACAATAGCTAACAAGGCTCGGATTGAAGTGTGTCTTACCACCGGAGAGTAAACTTCATTGTAATCAACACCTTCCCTTTGTACATAACCCTTAGCTACCAATCGCGCCTTAAACCGTACGCCAGTTGTACTTGGAGCTTCATCCTTTATAGTGAACACCCATTTACACCCAATTGCATTGCTTCCCTTAGGCAACTTTACAAGTTCCCAAGTCTGATTCTTGTAAAGAGAATTCATCTCCTCACCCATCGCTGCTTTCCACTGATCATAGTTCACATCCTTCAATGCTTCTTGAAAAGTGGTTGGCTCATCTCCATAAGCCATCAATGCATAAGCTACGCTGTCCTCATAGCCATACCTAACCGGTGCCTTAATGGTTCTTTTATCCCTTCCGTCCACCAAGGATTGTACCTGTTGTTGCCGAGGTTCTTCGGTAGGAACCTCTTCCTCATCCACATCTGTTTCTGACGTAGAATCAATTTGAGATGTAATCTCCACCCGCACAGTATCACCATCATTTACCTCCACCTGAGTTGAAGTCTCTTTGCTAGGGTGTAGCAAAGCCGACTCATCAAATGTCACATCCCTACTGATCACAACCTTGTGGTTTTGTGTACACCACAATTTGTATCCCTTGACTCCTTCTTCATAGCCAATGAAAATGGCCTTCTTCGCCCTTGGATCCAACTTACTTTCCCTAACATGATAATAAGCAGGACAACCAAATATTTTAAAGGAATCATAAACAGCAGGTTTACCGGACCATACCTCGATAGGTGTCTTCAACTCTATGGCTGCACTTGGTGATCTGTTGATGATATAGCACGCCGTATTTACTGCCTCAGCCCAAAATTCATTACCCAAACCCGCATTGGATAACATGCACCGTGCTCTTTCCATAAGGGTCCGGTTCATCCTTTCCGCTACCCCATTTTGTTGAGGTGTCGCTTTCACTGTAAAGTGCCTTACTATGCCTTCACTCTGACAATACTCTATCAATGGGTCATTTTTATACTCCCCACCATTATCCGACCTAAGTCTTTTAACCTTCTTGCCAGTCTGGGTCTCAATCATAGTCTTCCACACTTTAAACTTCTCGATGACTTCATCCTTTGTCTTCATGGCGTACAACCACACTCTCCTGGAAAAATCATCAATGAAAGTGACAAAATACCTCATACCTCCCTTGGACACTTCTTTAGAAGGCCCCCACACATCCGAATGAATGTAGTCCAAAGTACTTTTGGTACGATGAACGCCTTTGCCAAACTTCACCCTATGTTGTTTTCCATAAACACAATGCTCACAGAAACTAAGTTTGACCTCCTTTAATTTATCAAGCACTCCTTGCTTGCACAACACATCCAGCCCCTTCTCGCTCATATGCCCCAGTCGCATATGCCATAGCTTTGCTTGGCTAGATTCTTCATCATCTTCGGTACCCACAGCAGCTCCACCTACTATCGTACATCCCGAAAGAAAATACAGATTTCCCTTCCTCTCCCCTTGAATTACCAACCTTGAGTTTGAATCTACAACCTTTAGAAATCCCCTTTCAGCCACAAATTTGTAGCCCTTGGACTCTAAAGCACCGAGTGAGATCAAGTTCTTCTTCAATTCAGGAATGTGCCTAACCTCAGATAAGGTTTTCACCTTACCCTCATCGGTCTTGATTTGAACTGTTCCTATACCAACGGTTTTGCAAGCATAGTTGTTGCCAAGCAAAACCGAACCACCATCCAACTCCCTGTAAGAAGTGAACAAGTCCCTATTGGGACACATATGATAAGAACAACCAGAATCAAGAATCCATACCTTTCGATGATCACCCGTCGTGACCGTCAACACCTCTCCTGCATCTGACTCATCCTCAGCTACTGCTGCTTGCGAACTTGGTCCCTCTCCGTCCCTAGGTTTTAGCTTGGGACAATCTCTCTTCATGTGCCCTTTCTTATGACACCAATAGCATTCAATCTCTTTCTTGGCTTTTCCCTTTCCAAATTTCTTATTTTTGGACTTCTTCTCGTTACCATTCACAAACAAGCCTGCCGCTTGATTGTTCTCTCTTGCATCCATCTTTCTGAATTCATCTGATAAAAGAGCTGATGTAGCCTCTTCTAACTTGATCCTCTCCTTTGGACCCAAGATTCCTTGAACGAACGGTTCATACGAGTCGGGAAGAGAACATAGTAGTAACATAGCCTGTGCCTCATCAGCCACTACTTCACCCACATTCAATAACTCACAAATCAATTTGTTGAAATTATTAATGTGCTCGTTCATAGCCGTACCTTCCTTGTACCGAAAACGATACAATTGCTTCATCCGAAACAACCTACTTGATAGAGACTTCGTCATGTACAATTTCTCCAACTTTGTCCATAACGATGCAGCCGATTCCTCATGCATCACTGTGTATGTGACCTCCCGTGCCAAACACGATCGAATCGCACTACAAGCCTGTAAATCATATTCTTCCCATTCATCGTCTTTCATATCCGCTGGTCTTCCCTTCAAGGCCTTGTGCAAACCTTGTTGAATCAGCGAATCCTTCACTTGGACTTGCCACAGTCCAAAATTTGTCTTCCCATCAAACTTCTCCACATCGAACCTAGAGTTCGTAACCTTCACATGTTTCGATGCCATCTCAAGAAAGAATTAAAAAATCCCTAAAAGCTCTGATACCAGTTTGTTAGGATTTAGGGATCAAATTAACCACAAACTAGAGATAAACAATCCAACAAGCAAACCGAGAACGTAAAACAGAAAATAAAGCAAGCACCACAACGCACAAGATTTACGTGGTTCGGCAAGATTGCCTACATCCACGGACGACGATGAACTCTTTCCACTATAATGAAAAACAAAGAAGAATAGTTACAAGGACTTACCTCACAAGCAACCCAAACTTCAAGCCTCTCAACCCTTACAAGGATTCTCTCAAACCCTCCTTGTTGAAAGCTCTCACAAATATTGCTCTCACTTCTCTCTCTATCTTCAGACTCACAACCCTTTCAAGAGATCTCACACTCTCAATGTTGTTTTCTGAATACTTTAAGCTAAGGCCCTACTCCTATATTTATAGCCTCCAATAGGTATCCCAATCCTTGAAGGAAAAGGAAATCCTAACTAAATATGAAGAAGGAAACCTACCTAAAATAGCAGTTCCTCCAAAAATCAGAGAAAAGAAGTTTCCAAAACCTTGTAGGACTCTTATTTAGAGTCTTACTAAATATCGACAAATTAACAATTCTCCACCTTTGACGATATTCTCTACTTCACGTACCCGTTCTTCTTTTCACGTTCATCATCGTCACCACCTTGCGCCTCACGGCGCCTCCACCCGTAGGATATTGATCAAGTCCAGGCAATGCTTGAACTTAATCAATGGTACCACCTTTGTCAGCATATCTGCAGGATTCTCCTTTGTGTGAATCTTCAGCAAAGAAAATCCTCCACCCTCTATAGTATCCCGCACTAAATGATAACGAACATTAATATGCTTCGTCCTCCCGTGAAAGTCTTCATGCTTTGTTAAGTCGATTGCACTTTGACTATCACAATGCACCTGAATGCTCTCTTGCTGAATACCCAAGTCTCCAGTTAATCCTCTAAGCCAAATGGCTTCCTTCATGGCCTCTGTTACAGCGATCAATTCTGCCTCTGCTGTTGATTGGGCAGCAATTGACTGTAATGTTGACCTCCAACTCACTGGACCTCGAGCCAATGTAAAAGCATATCCTGTAGTAGATCTAGATTGATCCACATCACCTGCATAGTCCGCATCCACATAGCCACAAACCTGTGGTCCTAGACCACCATCTCGCTGGTATACCACACCTACGTCAATCGTACCATGTAGGTACCTCAATATGCACTTCACTGCCTGCCAATGTTGCTTCCCCGGATTTGCCATAAACCGACTAACAACACCAACTGCCTGTGCAATGTCTGGTCGAGTACAAACCATAGCATACATCAAACTACCAACCGCACTCGCATACGGAACACGAGCCATGTACTCCTCTTCTTCCTTAGTGCTTGGAGCCATCTTCGCCGACAATTTGAAGTGCGCCTCCAAAGGTAAACTTACCGGTTTAGAATCTTGCATCCCGAACCTAGCAAGAACCTTCTCCACGTATCTCCTCTGTGAGAGACACAACCTGCCCTTCTTTCTGTCTCTAAGAATCTCCATGCCAAGAATCTTCTTAGCTGCACCCAAATCCTTCATCTCAAACTCCATACTCAATTGAGACTTCAGCTTCTCAATTTCTACCATACTCCTAGCAGCAATGAGCATATCATCCACGTATAAGAGTAAGAAAATCAAAGATCCATTTGGTAGCTTCTTAAAATACACACAACTGTCATACAAGCTATGTGTAAACTTCTGGCCCATCATAAATGTGTCAAACCTCTTATGCCACTGCCTAGGCGATTGCTTGAGCCCGTACAATGACTTCTTTAGCTTGCACACATATTCCTCCTTTCCTGCAACAACAAAACCTTCGGGCTGTGACATGTATATGTCCTCCTCCAAAGTACCATGTAAGAACGCTGTTTTTACGTCGAGTTGCTCCAACTCTAAGTCATAAAATGCCACAATAGCTAACAAGGCTCGGATTGAAGTGTGTCTTACCACCGGAGAGTAAACTTCATTGTAATCAACACCTTCTCGTTGTGCATAACCCTTAGCTACCAATCGCGCCTTAAACCGTACGCCAGTCGTACTAGGAGCTTCATCCTTTATTGTGAACACCCATTTACACCCAATTGCATTGCTTCCCTTAGGCAACTTTACAAGTTCCCAAGTCTGATTCTTGTAAAGAGAATTCATCTCCTCACCCATCGCTGCTTTCCACTGATCATAGTTCACATCCTTCAATGCTTCTTGAAAAGTGGTTGGCTCATCTCCATAAGCCATCAATGCATAAGCTACGCTGTCCTCATAGCCATACCTAACCGGTGCCTTAATGGTTCTTTTATCCCTTCCGTCCACCAAGGATTGTACCTGTTGTTGCCGAGGTTCTTCGGTAGGAACCTCTTCCTCATCCACATCTGTTTCTGACGTAGAATCAATTTGAGATGTAATCTCCACCCGCACAGTATCACCATCATTTACCTCCACCTGAGTTGAAGTCTCTTTGCTAGGGTGTAGCAAAGCCGACTCATCAAATGTCACATCCCTACTGATCACAACCTTGTGGTTTTGTGTACACCACAATTTGTATCCCTTGACTCCTTCTTCATAGCCAATGAAAATGGCCTTCTTCGCCCTTGGATCCAACTTACTTTCCCTAACATGATAATAAGCAGGACAACCAAATATTTTAAAGGAATCATAAACAGCAGGTTTACCGGACCATACCTCGATAGGTGTCTTCAACTCTATGGCTGCACTTGGTGATCTGTTGATGATATAGCACGCCGTATTTACTGCCTCAGCCCAAAATTCATTACCCAAACCCGCATTGGATAACATGCACCGTGCTCTTTCCATAAGGGTCCGGTTCATCCTTTCCGCTACCCCATTTTGTTGAGGTGTCGCTTTCACTGTAAAGTGCCTTACTATGCCTTCACTCTGACAATACTCTATCAATGGGTCATTTTTATACTCCCCACCATTATCCGACCTAAGTCTTTTAACCTTCTTGCCAGTCTGGGTCTCAATCATAGTCTTCCACACTTTAAACTTCTCGATGACTTCATCCTTTGTCTTCATGGCGTACAACCACACTCTCCTGGAAAAATCATCAATGAAAGTGACAAAATACCTCATACCTCCCTTGGACACTTCTTTAGAAGGCCCCCACACATCCGAATGAATGTAGTCCAAAGTACTTTTGGTACGATGAACGCCTTTGCCAAACTTCACCCTATGTTGTTTTCCATAAACACAATGCTCACAGAAACTAAGTTTGACCTCCTTTAATTTATCAAGCACTCCTTGCTTGCACAACACATCCAGCCCCTTCTCGCTCATATGCCCCAGTCGCATATGCCATAGCTTTGCTTGGCTAGATTCTTCATCATCTTCGGTACCCACAGCAGCTCCACCTACTATCGTACATCCCGAAAGAAAATACAGATTTCCCTTCCTCTCCCCTTGAATTACCAACCTTGAGTTTGAATCTACAACCTTTAGAAATCCCCTTTCAGCCACAAATTTGTAGCCCTTGGACTCTAAAGCACCGAGTGAGATCAAGTTCTTCTTCAATTCAGGAATGTGCCTAACCTCAGATAAGGTTTTCACCTTACCCTCATCGGTCTTGATTTGAACTGTTCCTATACCAACGGTTTTGCAAGCATAGTTGTTGCCAAGCAAAACCGAACCACCATCCAACTCCCTGTAAGAAGTGAACAAGTCCCTATTGGGACACATATGATAAGAACAACCAGAATCAAGAATCCATACCTTTCGATGATCACCCGTCGTGACCGTCAACACCTCTCCTGCATCTGACTCATCCTCAGCTACTGCTGCTTGCGAACTTGGTCCCTCTCCGTCCCTAGGTTTTAGCTTGGGACAATCTCTCTTCATGTGCCCTTTCTTATGACACCAATAGCATTCAATCTCTTTCTTGGCTTTTCCCTTTCCAAATTTCTTATTTTTGGACTTCTTCTCGTTACCATTCACAAACAAGCCTGCCGCTTGATTGTTCTCTCTTGCATCCATCTTTCTGAATTCATCTGATAAAAGAGCTGATGTAGCCTCTTCTAACTTGATCCTCTCCTTTGGACCCAAGATTCCTTGAACGAACGGTTCATACGAGTCGGGAAGAGAACATAGTAGTAACATAGCCTGTGCCTCATCAGCCACTACTTCACCCACATTCAATAACTCACAAATCAATTTGTTGAAATTATTAATGTGCTCGTTCATAGCCGTACCTTCCTTGTACCGAAAACGATACAATTGCTTCATCCGAAACAACCTACTTGATAGAGACTTCGTCATGTACAATTTCTCCAACTTTGTCCATAATGATGCAGCCGATTCCTCATGCATCACTGTATATGTGACCTCCCATGCCAAACACAATCGAATCGCACTACAAGTCTGTTAATCATATTCTTCCCATTCATCATCCTTCATGTCCGCTGGTCTTCCCTTCAAGGCCTTGTGCAAACCTTGTTGAATCAGCGAATCCTTCACTTGGACTTGCCACAGTCCAAAATTTGTCTTCCCATCAAACTTCTCCACATCGAACCTAGAGTTCGTAACCTTTACATGTTTTGATACCATCTCAAGAACGAATTAAAAGATCCTTAAAAGCTCTGATACCAGTTTGTTAGGATTTTAGGGATCAAATTAACCACAAACTAGAGATAAATAATCAAACAAGCAAACCGAGAACGTAAAACAGAAAATAAAGTAAGCACCACAACGCACAAGATTTATGTGGTTCGGCAAGATTGCCTACATCCACATACGACGATGAACTCTTTCCACTATAATGAAAAATAATGAAGAACAGTTACAAGGACTTACCTCACAAGCAACCCAAGTTCCAAGCCTCTCAACCCTTACAAGGATTCTCTCAAATCCTCCTTGTTGAAAGCTCTCATAAATATTGCTCTCACCTCTCTCTCTCTATCTTCAGACTCAACTCTTTCAAGAGATCTCACACTCTCAATGTTGTTTTCTGAATACTTTAAGCTAAGGCCCTACTCTTATATTTATAGCCTCTAATAGGTATCCCAATCCTAGAAGGAAAAGGAAATCCTAACTAAATATGAAAAAGAAAACCCACCTAAAATAGCAGTTCCCCCAAAAATAAGAGAAAAGAAGTTTCCAAAACCTTGTAGGACTCTTATTTAGAGTCTTACTAAATATCGACAAACTAACAATTATGAGCACACTTCCAAAGGAAAACTTTGATTCTAGGAAGAGTATTCATTGACCATATCAGATTCTAGCAATTCGAATTAGTCAAGGTAGCATTATTCCTCATAGTCAGTTTATCATAAAGAGATTTCACGGAGAAGTTCCCAGATTGAGTAAGGGACCACCTTAAAGTATCTTCCCCTTCACCTGAGATTCTAAGTGCAAGAATCTTATTCTGAATAGAAATAGAAGTGAAGCAACTGCTTAAAGCATTTGTGTCCCATTCCTTAGTACCCAATTTGAACAAGTCTTTCACAAAGGTATAAGCACCAACTTCAACTGTAGGGGCCTATTTAAAATGGTGTGATGATTGGAAATCCAATTATCATCCTAAATATGAATATTAGGACCATTCTTGATCTCCCAAACACCATAAAGTCTGATGTTTTTGAGACCTTTAAAAATACCTTTCTAGAGCCAGGAAGAGCCTGGCTTGAGAGTGACACTTAAAGGGTTAACATTGTGAAAATATTTTGATTTAAGGATAGAAACCCATAAAGCACTCTGATTTTGAACAAGTCTCCATCCCACTTTTGAGAGAAGGGACATATTGAAAATTTTCAACTCCCTAAACCCCAAACCTCCTCTATTTTTGGGCTTACAAATAGACGACTAAGCTTTCAAATATAAACCTTTTTTTCTTTGAGTTTTACCCCACCAAAAATCCATTTGAAGGCTGGACACCTTCTTAGTAATGGCTTTAGGGATTACAAAACACCCCATTTGAAAATTGGACACTATTTGCATAACGATTTTGACCATTATAGTTCTGCCAATTGGGGGATAGAATTTTGGATTTCCAGCTATGCAGCCGACCATTAACTCTCTCAATAACAGAATCAAAACAATGAATCTTAGATTTATTGGTGAAGAGAGGAACTCCTAGATACTTATCATTAAGGCCAATGCACCTAACCTTAATGATCTTCATCATCATTTTCTTGAACAAAATGATAAAATTCAGACTCTCTCAATAACCTTAACTATTAACTCTCTCAATAACAAAATGATAAAATTCAGACTCAATGTTTCTTACCTGTTAAATCTTATATTATTTATATATGCATATTTAGAAATAGGTTAATACCAATCTAGACCAGATAAGCTTCATTTTTGGAACCATGGATCCACATCCATTGAATTTAAAATCGGGTCACAATGAAGTGGGTTTCTAGATCAAAATCCGACCCATCTTCAATATGACATAGACCTGACAACGGGTCATCCGTGGGTCGACCCTAAGCGGGTTAGCGGATTAACGGGTCAAAATAATGAAACCCTAACCCTGACTAGTTAATGAAATGGGTCAATTTTCTAAACCCTAACCCTAATAGGGTTGACCCTATCCGTGACCCTACTGACCCTAATTCTTTTTTTAAGCACTCTCTTTCAAAAAAAAAAATTTAAGAACTAATCTTTTTTTTCCCAGCACAAAGGAATTTATAATTTATATCACTGATCATAAAAAATTACAATTATTCAATTTACCAACTGACTTTGATTTTGTGAACCACGAGCCCAAATTAAAAACAAATTAAAACCTAAATACCTAATACAACTTAAAAATTACAATCTTCTCCCTTCTTACTTTCCCATCTCAAATGAAAAAAAACCTAAATACCTAATACAACTTAAAATCAGTAAAAAAACTAAAAACTATAATTTTGGCGGGTCGCGGGTTATCCGCGGATTTAGGCGGGTTGACCCATTTGATAACGGGTCATAAAAGCCCAACCCTAACCCTATCCGTTTAACTGACGGGTCAAGGTAGGGTAGGGTCAGACGGGTCGGGTTAGGGTAGAGTTGGCGGGTCACGGGTCAAATTGCGAGCTCTAATATGACATGACCTCACTACCCTAGTGGTCCCACCATTAGAGATTTCTTTTTTTCCAAATTGAACACATCCATGTTGACAACTACCATTAAAAAAAAGTAATCAGAACACATAACAACTACCATTAAAAAAAAAAGTAATCAATAAAGAAGATAATGGAAGAAACTTTATAAGATTAACAAATAATTACACCTCAAATTAATACTCGTTTGGAATCAAGTAATCTCTACAACCAAACACCTGATTCACACAGCCCGGCAGAGCGCCAACCATTCTCCGACAGAAACTCGTTAATAGGGGTACGACAACGGTTGGAGTCAATAGTGCTTTAATAAATGAAGAAAGCTGTTATCCTGTTGCAGGGTTCATAGGATATCATTGATATATCCAATGGAATATTGCCACGTCACAAAATTGAAGGAATTTTTAATTCATTTATAATGTGAGTGACGATGACCACCCATAATCTAGCCGTACGGTGTTAGACGGTCAAGGGATAAGGTTTGGATGATAACGTGGCAGTTTATAGTGTGAGTTGTAACTGAAATGAGATGGATCGAGGAGTAGGATATCATTTTTACAAGGAACAAAAGGGAGGGGTAAAGGTGGAAATTCAGTTTTTTTCTTTATGATCTTTTTTTTCTCTCATGATGGAGAAGAAAATGTCGTCGACGAAAACGCGTGTTTTATAGATGCGTCAGTTGTCGGAGAAAGCTACCCTGTATGAACACAAATCTCTCTGTTTCTCTCTCTAAAATATAAGAGTTAAAAAAGGTTCTTCTTCTCTCTTTCTCTCTCTAAAAAATCTGTTTGTTTCTGAAGTAGTGGTGTTATAAGGAGATCAATTCACTAAAGAAACCATGGCGGGTAGAGAAATTTTGCACAAAATGAAGGTAAACCCTTTTAATTAACTCTCTGTTCTTTCTGATTATTTTTCAAGTTCTTTGATCTTATTTAGTTCTAAAACCCTTGGGTGTTTTTTTGATCTGGGTTTTAGTTCTGATTTAAGCTATGAACTAGTTTCCTGATTCTGGGTATCTCAGAATACACAAACTTAGCTGTTTGATCTTATTAAAGTTTTAATGGTTTATATTATGTTTGAATTCTAATCCAGTACAGAAGAAAAAAAAATACCCGCATTAGTAAGCTAATTTTGTAGTAAACCTGCTTTTGAGTTGAAATTAGTATTACACTCAATAGTTTCAACTTTTAGGGATAAACCGTTGAACCAAAATTTTCTTTCCTGTGATTCATGGCTAAACGTGTTAGTACTAAATTTTACATTAGGGTAAAAAGAAATGATTTTTATGAAATTCTGATTGGAGTCAATGTCATCTGGATTTTGGTCAAGAGGGGGTAGGGGGTTTCATTTTGGTTGATGGTATAGGGGTAATAGTTGAAGTTGATGAAGAGTTGCTTATTTAGTAGCAAAAGGCGCCTGCCGGCGGGCCACGGCTGGTTCCATTTTTACCACTTGAATGCTTGTTCTTCTGGAAGTATCACACTAGAAAAAAAAAAAAAAAATTTCTTTCATTCTTTTGCTAAGTTTGGGGGCATAGAAAAAGTGTGATTTTTCGTTCCCTCCATCAAAGAATTAAAAACGTTTTTTTTTTGTTTTGTTTTGTATTTGTATTTGTTCGCTGTTTAAAGAAGTTCTTTTCAAGAGTGTCGTTAAAGGAGCTCTCACAAGTTCCTAGTCACATACAAGCAGAGGTCCCTTGGTGTTTTCTTTGCTTATAATGTTATGTTTGTGGATTATGCAACAGAGAGAGTAATTCGAAACTAGAAGGATCCACTAAAACTTTAAGTAGTCAAATACTTAACTTAAGTATATGCTATGCAACTTTATTAAGAACACTCCTAGAGACCTAGAGGGAAAACACATTAAGATTGACAGACTATAAATACTCTTTAAGGGAATCACTTATATTGGGTTCAATTTTCCATAGTGAATTGGGAAGGATGATAACCATATGGTTATGATGGGTGGCCAGAGTCGTGGTTTGCTTTTGAACTATTGTCTAACCATGGGTTTCTGTCCAACTAGAGGAAAAATTTAGTAAGACTGTAAAATGAGTGAAGCTTTATGAAGAATTTTCTGCTTCAAGACTAGTTTGGGACAATTTCTTGCTTGCTTGCTCCAAAACATTCAATACCCAGTCAAAATACAAAAGGGTATCTAACATGATGAGATATCCTGGTGTTTATTTGGGCTAATAAACAATGATTTCTCTTTATGGTGTAGAAAATTTTATTCATAATATCAACACAAGGAACATGGGGCTCATGAAGCAAATTAGTAACCTACTGTTATCAAAGATTTAAACTCTTGGTGGAGGTGCAAATGACAACTATAGACCAAAATGGAGGGGTAAAGGAGGCCATATGGAGATCCTGAGTCAAACTTGAAAGATTTGTCTTTGGAAAATAGGATGATATGTTTCGGGTGTGAGGTTGAATCTTTTGGTTTTGGTTGGGATGTATTGGTTCTCTGACCCCAGATTGAGTCTTAATGGAAGCCCTACCCTTTATTTTTCCCCTTTCTAGTTTGATCCTGTATTTGGGGATTTGTCCCCCTTTTTCCTTTGTTAAATAATAATAAATCTGCTGATTGAACAAAACAAAACAAAAATAAAAAATAAACGTAAAACATGGTCAGAGAAAATTCTTATTCTTAAAATGGGACAACTCCATGCCATTCCTATCCGTTTTTCTGTACATACTATCAATAGATAAATTTCGGAAAACCTACTCTTGTTGCGTTTTCCTTCTGTTCTGAAACAACTACTTGGCTACATAGTTGAGCCCTTCTAATATTTAGTGTTAGAAGTGTGATTAAACCTTATTTGATTGTCGGTGGGTACAAGCTCGTGCCAGTTGTTAACATAGCATAGCTTTTTTGTCATTGATTCGCTAACTTAATACATACACTCCCTGTAGGCAAAAGCTGGCTTTGGTTCATCTGCATCTAATACAGGTAAAGGCAAGAGCAAGATGTCGGGTAAGAACATAACACATGGTTTTCACTTGATCAAAGGAAAATCAAATCATGCCATGGAGGATTATGTTTTTGCACAATTCAAGCAAGTGCATGACAAGGAATTGGGCTTGTTCGCAATATTTGATGGTCATTTGGGTCATGATGTTCCAGACTACCTGCAGTCCCATATATTTGACAACATCTTGAATGAGGTAACACAGTCTTTGTTGGATCTCATTCTTATGCTTATCTTTTCTGTTAATGGCTCCATGGTAGTTTTTTTTTTCAAATTCCCTTTCCCCTTTAGATCAGTCTGAGTCTTGATCTCAGGAGGAAGCAATAAGTTAATCTCACTCCTTTCTCTTTCCACAAGCAGCATGATTTCTGGACTGAAACAGAGACTGCGATTAGGAGAGCATATGATATAACAGATAAAAAGATTTTGGAGAAAGCAGTTGATTTGGGAAGAGGAGGTTCTACTGCAGTTACTGCAATATTGATTAATGGTGAGAAGCTGGTAGTGGCAAACGTTGGAGACTCGCGAGCTGTTATATGCAAGAATGGTGTGGCCAAACAGCTATCTGTTGATCATGAGCCAGCCAAGGAGAGGGCGGTCATTGAGAACAGAGGTGGTTTTGTCTCAAGGCTTCCAGGTAACCAGAATATTCTGTCCTTTCTTGTTTTGGTCCCCATCCATCAGTATGTTTGCTTATTTGAATGCAAGGCATACCTATTATTCTCCTAATTTACAACTTACATTGAAATAGGATCTAGACTAACATTGGTTATTCAGGGCATTCCATGTCGGGTTGAAGGATGGATTTTCAAATTATGTTCGAAATTAGTGAATGCTGCCTAAGGACGTGGCGATGCCATTCACAAAATGGAAGTGAGTGACATAATAGCAGAGGCATATGGAGCTTTTGCACATCTTCATTGGTCCGTGGACAAGCTCTATATGTGCACGCGTTCCAAAAAAAGCTCTATATGTGCACATATTGTATGGAAACCGCAAATAGAAACAGAGTGAAAATAAAAAAATACACCAAGAAGGCAAGAACACATGGATTTTTACATGGTTCGGCAAAGCCTGTGTCCATGGGTGATTTCTCACCAGTTCGACTATCAGGGAAAATTAGGGTTATGATTCATGTACATCAGTACCTTTCAAGACCTTAAAACTACCCTCTCAACAGACTTAACAGGTTATAAATAGTCTAACCCTAACAAATTGGGTCTCCCCATAATTCAACCTGCGAAAGTTGTGGCTCAATTACCAGTACTACAATACAAATTCGAACTGGAGCTTATTATAGATTATAAGATTGACGAACATAAGACTAAATTGGATGAAGTTTTTACGTTAAATGAATACGAGGATTTGGATGATTTAATCATTTTGGGTTTGTTTAGTTCATCTTGTACTAACATTTCTCTTCTTTATTTGGTTGCTTGTGATTGTGGTGAGATCAAAATTACCGACCCTATTTCTGCTGGCCCTACTCACCAGATCTTGGGCCTATTCGTTCGTCATCAGTAAATGATTTTTTAATCTGTAGAGAGAATAAGGACAACTTAAAAACTAAGCAATAAAAGCCTAACAAAATGGAAATTATCTGCATACGTCTAATAGTGAAGGGTGTGATCCTCGGATTAAGTTTACAATTTTCTGATTTTTTTTCTTCTAGGTGATGTTCCTCGAGTTGATGGACAGCTAGCAGTGGCTAGAGCATTTGGTGATAAGAGCTTGAAGAGACATCTCACTTCGGAACCAGATATTGCAGTGGAGATGATTGATGATGATACAGAGTTAATCATACTGGCAAGTGACGGATTATGGAAGGTTTGTCTACCTGCTTTTTTGGCTGCAGTTGGATTTTCAAAGATCAAATTTTGTATGGAAGAAGGGAACAATCAAAAACAAGCCAGGATATTCATACACTTATCATGCAATGTTTGTTTTAAGATTTTAGTGGGCCCTACATGTACATTATCAGGATATGAGGATGATTTTCTCACCATGTAGATTATCCACATATAAAACCACTATGTTCTAAAACTACTAATCCCAGAAAAAATTGGTTAAATTACAATAAAAATGGATGGCCCATAAACCCCACTAATTTTTTATGAGGTTAGAAGTTTAAGAATGATGTGATTTTTAGTAGTGAGTAGATCATCCTCACCAAAATGCAGCCCTTGGATCATGTCCATCTCATTTTTGCTATTCTGCCTTTCTTTTTTCTCTCTTTATCTAGTCTGTTATGTTCATGAGACTGAAATTCCTGATTTCTCTCTCTCTCTCTTCTCTCTCATTTTTTTTTTTGTTGGTCAGGTTATGTCAAACCAAGAGGCAGTGGACTCTATAAGGAACACAAAGGATGCTCAAGCAGCAGCCAAGCACTTGACAGAAGAAGCCGTTTCCAGGAAAAGCAAGGATGATATCTCATGTATAGTTGTAAGGTTTCAACGATCCTTTATTTGTTAGGTATTATATTACTTATGTGTTGTACTACTACCTGCATCTTTTAGCAATAAAATTTGGATCCCCACGTCTTTTTTCTTTTCATAATTTCTCTTTAAAAGCCTCCTTCTATGATGATGATGATATTGTTATGTAATCAATGCTTGAGAAACAAACTTTGTTCAATTGTACAAATATTGATGCCAGTATTATTACTTGATATATTGTAAAACATCTACTCATATTAATTTCTTCTCAAGTAAGTAATAACAGTCATTCCTCTGATCTGATCATGTTCTTATTCATTTCAAGAGTAATGCTACAGGAACCCTGGATTTGCACCCCAAACAATACCGCAGATTATGAAATTAGTGTGGGGGTCTAATTTCGGTCGAAAGTCAAATTTATAATCCGAGGTATTGTTTATGGTGCAAATCCTGGGTTCGTCTAGCATTTCACTCATTTCAATTAGCGGAAAACAAGTCCAAATGCGTCACTTGTTGATCTAAAGCGTTTCATTTAGGTGGATCGCCTCCGATGAGCCCGGCACACGTGTGTTGCGCACGTATTTCTCATGCTGGGGTGTTTTTTATGCTGGGCTTCTTGTACCAAAAAAAAAAACAAATAGTAACACAACAATTTTCTCTGTTAACCCTACATTTATTCTTACACTTCATTTGCACTGGCTTGTGGAACCTAAATAGAGATTATTCAAGTATTGATTTTGATCTACATGATGGAAAGATAATCCTCAAAAAAAAAAAAAAAAATCAGCCCTGGTTCGTATCCACTTGTGCCCCACAACAGGTATAAACAGAGTGCACGAAATAAGTGGGGTGTTAATAGAAAAAAAGTGAGGTGGAAGTAGAGTTTTACAACTAAGTACTTCTATTGTGTTTTAAGGGAATTTTTGGATAGAAAAATGGGATGGACAACACGGAGACGATCCATTTTAGCCACTTTGAATCCAATGCCCTTTGTGTTTTATATATTGATAATGCTGTACTTATAGCAGAATCCTACAGAAAAATCTACAAAATTGAAATCTGATGGTAGTGTATATTCACACATTCTCGTGATTTGCATTACATACCCTCGTGATTTGCATCAAATCCAAAATTGTTCCTTCCGGTAGATTATTCTGTAGGTTTTTCGGTAACCCTAGCACTATCGTTTATATATAGAATGGAGATGCATCTCAACTTCTTGTTAAACATTGATCAATGCATATGCTGTACGAGAATTTTTTATCCAATATCTTGATCATGTACGTTACTTTATTCTAAGTGACCAAAACGTGGAGTGGGGAGCGCTAGAATAACCAATTAAAAGAAAATGTCTTTAGTTAAAAAATGTTTATGGAGTGGGAGCACCAAAGCTTAATTCGAAACGAAAGTGCGAGGTTTAGTGGAATTGTCAACACTTTACAACAATTCTGATTAATAAGATTTAATTTAATTTTCAAGGTAAATATTTGTTTTTGAAATTTACATATACTAAATTAACGATATCCAATCCATAATCCACCCCTGCAACCGTGAAAGCACGAAATCTGAAAGAAGTTAAGGTTCATTTTAATTTGAAGATTAACACCAATGTGACTTATGTTCATATTTTCTAAAGAAAATGCAGAATACAAATTATATCCAACGGTTAGGAAAGATTTCAGGAGCTTGACCTTAACACGTATATGGTCCAGATTCATTCGTATAGGCAATATTTTATTTTCTCTCAGGTGCACATGCAAAAAGGGCAATGAGTAAGGACTACATGAGGGGCCTTTTGGTCCAAAATGTAAAAAATGAACATGAGCGTGCCAGTAGTGTAATTTGTATTAGACAGGAAGGATGATATCTTCTTTCGGACAACCATAAAATATAGCCGTTGCGAATGCACCCAGTACAGCAGTAGTGAAGAGCCGCTTCGGTTGTCCGTTAAGTTGACTGTTTAATAAGCGCTTACTTCACCCATTTTTCAAATTTTCGACCGTTGGGGATTGTAACGTTAATACTACTGTCACTCGAGAAAACCAAAAACATTCCAAGAAATCTGACCGTTTATTTCCCCATTCCTCCTCCGTCCCCTTTTGTCTTCCCCACTCCACTCTCTCTCTCTCTATCTCTGCAACTTTGAAGAACAATAAATCGGATTAAGAACTCAAGAAGAAGAAGAAGAAGAAGAAGAAGAAGAATCAATGGCTCTCAACGATTGCACCCCCATGATCGACCAGATCTATGAGTTTTCTGCGCCAAAGTTCTTTGATTTCATTAATGGCGAATCCGAAGAAGATGTTCTGAGAGCCGAGCTCTGGTTCGAAACCGCTCTCAGCTATGCTCCCTCTCGTATGTTTCCTCTCTCTCTCTCTCTCTCTCTCTCTCTCTCTCTCTCTCTCTCTGCTTCTTCTCTCGCGTATGTTCTGTTTTTTTTCTCTCTCTTGTTTAAGTGGATGAACAGATCTAAGTTGTTTTTTAGGTTTTGTGGCGAAAACAAAAACAAAATACTCTTTTCTTGAAATTTCCCGAGTTTCATTTTAGGGTTACTAAATATGTTACGCAGTGCGTGTTGCGATCTCTGTTCCTTTAGGGTTTCAATGATTCGGAACTTCTATAATTTATGTTTGTACTCTTCAGGCAATCAGGCATAATGTTTTAAAATGTGAATTATTCTTTGCTATTTGTCGTTCTTCTCTGCTTAAGACAAGAGTTAGGGTTTGATCATATCATGCTGATTCATGCAGCTTTCATGCCAAGAATCAAGACTGGACGATCTGAATCTGTTCAGATTAGTCTCTGTGATTTCAGTAACGCTGATGATCTTCAAAAGGTGATTGATTTTATAAAGCTTTGTTTTTTACTGTAAAAAAGAATTTCTTGGATGTTAAGTTCATAATTTATCAATTTGGGGAAAACACTAAAAAAAATGGAAATCTGTTGCTTCGACTTGTAATTGCAGGCCGGTGGATCATCGGACAGCACAACTGGAACTACTCTCACAGATGAAAAAATTTTGGCAGCAGAAGGGGAAAATTCCATAAGGTGGGTGGATCAGTTAGTATTTGAGAAATCTAAATTATTTACTTCTTTTTGCCCTCTTATTTTTAAAGGGAACTTAAAATTTGCGCCTATCAATCTAGGCTTCAGTCCGAATTTGTTACCTCAGAAACAAGAAAAGAAGAAGAAGCCCATACGGACCAAGAAGTGAAAAGGACTAATCCCTTGGAAGAGGTATAAAAATTAATTAAGATTTTCATCTTTATCTCACTTGATATTTCAGGCCCAATTCACTTTGTTTTCTGGTTCTGGAATTCTTATAACAAATCAATACCTTCATCAGGTTTCTGTTGCTAAGCAGCTTTGTGAAGATAAGAACGGAGTTTGCAGTCTAGAGAAAGAAAGGTATGTCTACTGTGCTTTCTCGACTAGTTTTGCCTGAAAACTACTTATAGTTAAGGATTAGAAATGGGAAATTCAATCTATATATGTTGGCTGGCAGTGTTTCAACTGGAAAATCAAGTGAAGATACTTTTGCCTCTGCTGTTAGTAGCCTCCAAGGTAGGGTTTTTATCATGTTGTGGGTACAATTTTCCCATTCTTTGAATCTTTTTACTGCCCTTGTCCCAAAATATTTTGTTCAATATGTATCTCAAATTACTTTGTTTAACAGAAGCAGAAGCTTGCACACCAAATCCACAGACAACTTGTAGGAAACAAGAGTCACAGCCCACCAATTCAAAGAAGAATCAAACAGCTAAAAAGATAGCAAGTTTGGTTAGAAACCCGTCCACTCTAAAGCCAAAAAATCAGTCCCAGTTATCCCAAGTTAAAGGAGTAAAACCAACAAGTGCAAGAAGGTTGGTCCCAATTGACTTGACTCGCTTCATTTAAGTTTTTGGAATTTTACTAATCACTTGTATTAATTAAAACAATTGGGAAATTCAAACTCTTGTAGTGTTAAAACTGTAAAGAACATTAGCGCAGCTCCAGAATTTGCTCAAGAAAACCAAGCAATTAAGCGACAGAAGCTGGACGAGGGAAGATCTAGACAGGTGCTTATAGCAATTGCTCTTTGTTTTCCTTGCTCAATTGTCATTTTTAGGTTCTTGTTGTGTCTGATATGTCTTGTACTCTACAACTTTCTTTCAGATTTTGAATGTTCATCCCCAGAATTTACCTCACAAATCAAGACTGGGATTAAGCAGTAGTAGATCAAACTTTTGTTCCTCCACTACCAAAACCCAGAAAGAGGACAGAAAGGTTCATATTGACACTAGTTCTTTTGAAAGATTTTAGAATGGATCTATAATATAGTTGTTGAATTTGATGTGTGGGTTCACTAACTTATTGAAAATCCTATTCAATTATAAAGCTTTATGTTCGGGAACCAGCAGCTCCTTTCGTTTCAACTGCAGAATTGGTAAAGAGATTCCAATCCAATACAAGAAATATACAGCTTCCTCTCAGGAACAGTTCTCTTTCACATGTAAACAATGGAAACCCTTCTAAACTAAAATTCTTCAGCTTAATTTCAATTAGAATTAAACATTCAATTTGAAATCTTTGTTGGGTGTTATTGCTTTATTCCAGGATGATGCCACTTCTATTCTCCAGAGGAGGCCAAAACTCACTCTGACCAGGCCTACAGAACCTGAATTCGAGACATCGCACCGTGTTCGTTCTGTTAGAGTGAAGAGCTCTGCTGAGCTTGAAGAAGAGATGATGGCAAATATCCCAAAATTCAAGGCCAGGCCCATAAACAAGAAGGTCTGCTGTTTTTTGCTTCTAATTTGTACTTTTGGTCCTTGTTGCAGTCTATTTTGTTTCACTCAATTGTTACTATTGTTCAGATCTTGGAAGCTCCTACCTTACCAGCATTGCCCAGAAGTACCCCTCAACTACCAGAATTTCAGGTATAAGTTTCTTTTAAATTGATGGTCAGGGAAAACTAACATATTTCTAGATGGTCTTTAGACTTAACAAAGTTATGATTTTGTTCAGGAATTTCATTTGAAAACAATGGAGAGGGCTAGTCAGCATGCTGAAACTTCATCAGTTGTATCAGCAACTGAATCTTCATATCAGGTTAGTCATTTATGTTCTACTTAACCCTTCCTACAATAATTTGTCATCCTCTTAGGTTTGATGTGTATTGACAGAAAATGGTTTGATGTGTATTGACAGAACCACTGGAACCCCCACAAGCTTACAGAACCTAGGACACCACGTCTTGAAACATTATTACGAGCACGTCCACCCAAGTAAGTAGTTTTCAAGTTTGAAGGCTAATATTGTTATTCAATTGAACTTCTTCTTTTTTTCATTATCTATATTTCTGATCAAATACCATTTGTACTGTTATTACAGAGTTAAAAGTTCCCAAGAGTTAGAGCAAGAGGAGTTGGAAAAAATTCCAAAATTCAAGGCTAGGCCACTTAATAAAAAGGTCAGGCTCTCTCTAAGTTTATGATTTCAATAACAGAGACAACATTTGTCTTAGTATAATGACTTGAAGTAACCTTTTGCAGATTTTTGAGAGCAAAGGTGACCTGGGTATATTCTGTAATCCAAAACGCCATGTGACGAAACCTCAGGAGTTCCATTTCGCCACAGATGAAAGGATTCCTCCATCAAAAACAGTGTTTGAGTTGTTTGATAAGGTAAACAGAAATGGGAAAAGAAGATATCTCATTTTACTTGTATGAACTATTAAAGTAATATATGCTTTTTTTATTCTTTTGTAGCTCTCATTGAACTCAGAACCTCGTCATGAACACCAACTCCCAAGGATCACAACACCGAACCCATTCCATCTTCACACAGAGGTATATACCAGACCACTTTTGTCTTACAATTACCCTCCTTGATCCCCTGGTGTGATGAAATATATCAATTTAATGCTTGAGAAGTTTACACTAATACACTTTTTGCTACCGCATTAGGAACGTGGAGCCGAGAAAGAGAAAAAGTTTGTGGTGGAAGTTTTACAAAAACAATATGAAGAGGAGAGAGCCAGGATCCCAAAGGCCACACCATATCCATATACCACAGACTACCCAGTGGTAATGAATTTGTTACGATTTCACTAGTCCTGTTTTCAGATTAGAAGAATATTTTGTACTAACAGATATAATTGTTTTTATGCAGATACCACCAAAACCCGAACCAAAACAATGTACCAAGCCTGAGCCTTTCCAATTGGAGAGTCTCTCAAGGCATGAAGAAGAAATACAGAGGGAAATGGAAGAGAGGCGGAAGATGGAGAAAGAAGAAGCTCAAATGAGGATATTTAAGGCGCAACCAATCCTTAGAGAGTAAGTTTTCAAATTTAAAAGAAACCAGATCTTACATGACATAAGTTCAATCCTAGTGTAAGTAACCATTCCATAGAAACTAGTTAAGATATTTTGTCTTTATGGCTGCAGGGATCCTCTTCCAGTTCCTGAGAAGGAAAGGAAACCCCTCACAGAGGTCCAGGAGTTTTCACTCCATGTTGATCATCGGGCTGTTGATAGGGCAGAATTTGATAAGAAGGTAATTGATCTTGTCTTCTATGTCAAGATGAAAGAATGTATATTGATCGGATGAAATGTATATATGAGGAGCATTAATCATAGTTCTGAATTTGTGTTAACTTGCTTAAACTTGGTTTGCAGATCAAGGAGAAAGAAGTGATGTATAAGAGATACAGGGAGGAGTATGAATCTGCCAAATTGGTAATGAGAGAGAGAGAGAGAGAGAGAGAGAGAGAGAGATTGTTTTTCTCTTTATATTACATTTTGTTCATTTGTGTTTTACTGTTAAACTAACTTGCTTTTCTTTTTTTTCTTCCTACAGATGGAAGAAGAGAAAGCTTTGAAACAACTGAGAAGAACAATGGTTCCCCATGCAAGACCGATTCCAAAGTTCGATAATCCCTTCCATCCTCAGAAGTATGCAATCCCATCTTAATCTCTAATCCAATACATTCACCACATTTTGTTTTATTTTTTGAATAAGTTGATTGATTTGATGATGATGAACAAAAACAGGTCATCTAAGGAAACCACGAAGGCTAAATCACCCAACCTACGAGTGCTTCGGAGAAAAGAGAAGAGAAGAATTGTTGGATCTTGTGGAGTTACTACTACAGCTACCAGTGCTGCTGCATCTAACATGAGATGATGATCTTGTTGTTGGTGTTGTATAATTGGTGTTCAAGAACTCTTGAACCTTACTCATGTAATTCTTCTCCTTGATGTTGTGTTTAGATGAGTGTGTGTCTGGGGCTTGTGATTATTATTGTTTTTAGATGAAAGGCGAAGAAATGAATGAATAGTAACTTTGTAATGTTGAGAATACTTGAGATCACTATAGAACTTAAGAGTAGTACTTCTCCAAATCAAATTCAGCAAAGCACAACATCCAGTTTATACAATCTTCTAAAAACCTAACCAGAGATCTAACAGAAAAATTGACAAAGTTGTGAGGCCAGAATTGTCATGGTTCGATTTGGTCGGACCCATTTTTGTTGTAAATAAAATTAAACTATCATATAACACAGAGAAGAACATTTGTGGAATTCCATCTAAAAAGAAGGTACTAAATTGCTTCAGAAAAAATCCATTAGAACTGTTTTAATGACTTCAGAAAAAGTCCATTATATGTTCTAAATTGCTTCTAGGATGTTTTCATTTGAAGTTTATGAACTGGACCAAAACTTAACAAAATTCGGGTTGGACCCG
Source organism: Macleaya cordata (assembly GCA_002174775.1). Taxonomy (NCBI): domain Eukaryota; kingdom Viridiplantae; phylum Streptophyta; class Magnoliopsida; order Ranunculales; family Papaveraceae; genus Macleaya; species Macleaya cordata. The sequence continues at coordinate 584,064 of MVGT01004338.1, forward strand.
GTTGGAGTTTGGTCCGACATTTGTAAAACCAGTTTATCGAAGCTACGTTTACAACTCCGCCTATGAGACCCACACGAGATGATCCACGCAAAAATTATTATTGCTTACTATTTACTTTCAATTTTTTTTTTTTTTTTAATGTTGTATTTTTATGATGACACGATTATCCAATTACAAATACAAACAAAGCTTAAAGAGCTAAAAATATTATGCACATGCTTTAACAGGTTTTTTTAAAGATTCAGTCGCTGATTTGAATCTTTATCAACAGCAACCGAGTTTACATCCTAAAATTGTTAACCCTATCAACAGATCACATGTTGTGTTTAACATTGTTTAAGGTTAAAAAAACGAAAATGCTCATATTATTTATGGATTCGGTATAGAGAACGGATCGGTGTACAACCTTATTGTACATCGTTATTTTTACATTAGTAGAATATTCCTACCAAAAATATAATTCTGAAATTTCTAGGCCCATCAAAAATCGATCGGAAGTTGAGGAAAAATTAACGGTGAACAATGAACGATGAGAAAAAGGGTCAATTTTTAATGGGACTAGCAGTTTTAGAATGATTTATTTTTAGTGAGGATGATCTACAAGGTGAAGAGAACATTATCAAAATATATAAGCCCTTAAATCAATGGAATGTGGGCCCCACATACCACTGTACATATAAAATGTACAAATAACACTGTATGTCGATCCCTTCTCTTCGGTATATTTGACCCTGGTTTAGAATCCCCAAAAAGACCGTGAATGATAATGTTCCTGAGGAGGATGTGTCCATCCTGATCCCATGAAAATCATCTTCGTGAAAAATCTATGTTCGTCTAAAATATAAACCTTGTTGTAATTTCTGGGGCACACCGAAAATATATCGAGAGAAGTGGGAAGAGGATATAACTTATTCACTCTTTTATAACATACATACTCATTGTACAATATATATCTCTCTCAACATACAAACTCATTCTCTCTGTAAGCTTACTAGTTTGTACGTAACATTTCTCTGTTACTTCTATCTAAGAAAGGGGGGGCTAACACATATATATATAGCATCTAATGCATGTGGGGGCTTAAGGTGTTATGACACCTACCCCATGGGTATCAAGCCCACACGCAAGTGCATGGTGGGCAGCCACCAAAGCACCTGCATGCTATGACACTCCCCCTTGGATGTCCACCATTCTAAGATAATTGCCTCATTAAAAACCTTGTCAGAAAAAACCCAGAGGGACAAAACCTGAGCTAAGGAAAAGAGTACAAAGACCTAGAAGAGTGCTGGACTCGCATAAGCTGCCTCATTAAAAACTCTGACAAGGAAAACCCAGAGGGACAAAACCTTGACAAAGGAAAAAGAGTACAACGCGATAAGGTCCAGTCAGACAAATGCAGGTATCGGAATACTCCCCCTGATTGAGCAGGCACTCAAATCAGTCCGCTTGATGATACATCTGTCTCATACCAATACTATAAACTAGCTTTCTGAACGTTGTCGTAGGCAGAGACTTGGTGAATAGATCAGCAAGATTCTCACAGGATTGTATCTGCTGGATATCAATCTCATGGTTCTTCTGAAGATGGTGAGAATAAAATAACTTCGGCGGAATATGCTTGGTTCTATCACCTTTGATGTAGCCTTCTCTGACTTGTGATATACATGCAACATTATCCTCAAAAATGACTGTTGGAACATCTGTGACAGAGAGTAGAGCGCAAGAGCTTCTAATATGTCCAATCAGTGATCGTAGCTACAAACATTCATGGCTGGATTCATGCAATGCAATAATTTCCGAATGATTGGAAGAAGTGGCTGGAAGACTTTGCTTGTTGGATCGCTAAGAGAATGCAGTACCACCGATCGTAAAAACATAACCAGATTGGGAGATAGGATCGAAGAGATATCCGGCATCAGTGTATCCCATTATCTGAGAGCCATTGGATGGGTTTCTCTGATAGAATAATCCCATGTCTGCAGTTCCGCGAAGATATCGAAGAATCTGCTTGACACCTGTCCAATGTCTCCTTGTCGGGGTAGAACTGAATCTGGCTAACAGATTCACAGCAAATGCAATGTCTGGTCTTGTACATTGGGCCAAGTACATCAATGCGCCGATTGCACTCAAATATGGTACCTTGGGACCAAGTAGTGCTTCATTTTCTTCCTTTGGTCGGAATGGGTCTTTCTCAATATCAAGAGATCTCACAACCATAGGAGTACTCAATGGATGTGCTTTGTCCATGTTAAAACGCTTCAGGATCTTCTCCGTATATGCCGTTTGATGGACTAAAACTCCACTTGAGTTATGCTCGATCTGCAAGCCGAGACAAAATTTCGTTTTCCCGAGATCTTTCATCTCGAATTCCTTCTTCAGGTATTCAGCAGCATTATAGAGCTCTTCAGGAGTCTCGATTAAGTTGATATCATCGACATACACAGCGATGATAGCAAATCCAGATTCTGACTTCTTTATAAAAACGCAGGGGGAAATGGGATCGTTTGTATATCCTTCCTTTATCAAGTATTCACTAAGGCAATTATACCACATCCGCCCAGATTGTTTCAATCCATACAAAGCTCTTTTGAGCTAAAGTGAATATAAATGGCGTGGTTTTCTCTCAGGTAAAAATAATCCTTCCGGGACTCGCATATAAATATCTGTATCTAACTTTCTGTACAGATATGCAGTGACCACATCCATCAGATGTATGTCGAGTCTTTCTGAGACTACCAGACTGATCAGATATATAAAAGTAATTGCATCCATAACAGGAGAATATGTCTCTTCATAATCAATCCCAGGTCTCTGTGAAAAACCTTGTGCCACGAGTCGTGCCTTATAGCGAACGACCTCNAATCCCAGGTCTCTGTGAAAAACCTTGTGCCACGAGTCGTGCCTTATAGCGAACGACCTCGTTTTTCTCATTGCATTTTCTTGCAAAGACCCATTTGTTTCCCACCGGGTTCACATTCGCGGGTGTTGGTACAACTGGTCCAAACACCTCACGCTTTGCAAGGGAAGCTAACTCTGCTTGGATAGCTTCTTTTCATTTCGCCCAATCAATTCTATGTCGACAGTCCTCTATAGAGTGAGGCTCAATGTCATCGTTCTCTGTGACGATGTCAGTAGCTACTGAGAAAGAAAAAATATCGTCGACAATTATTTCATTGCGATTCCACATTTCTCCGGTACATGCATAATTTATAGAGATTTCTTCATTTCCCTCTCCTTGGGATTGTACCGGTCCCTCTCCTGGAGATTTGCCTTCTTCAAGGGGCATATCATCAGAGAATGCGGATCTTTCAATGGTACTCTCTCCGGGAGTATTTACATTTATTGATTGACATTTTCTCTTTCTGGAAACAGAATCTTTCGAACCAAGGGGTCGCCCACGCTTTTGGCATGTATTAGATGACTCATTTACTGTAAGTTGTCCTACTAGGGTCACATGCCCTCTCGGGGCATCGGCTCTTACAGCATGTCTCTCCGGGACATCAAGTTTAGCTGGAGCATTTGCAGCAGGTATATATGACTTGGTAACCTTAGCTGCGTCATTAAATGCATCAGGCATTTCATTGGCAATTTCCTGAAGATGGACAATTTTCCGCACCTCAATGTTACAGGCATTGGTACGAGGATCAAGATGAGACATAGATGGTGTGATCTAGGAAATCGCATGTCGTTCTTCTGACGACGAATCACGCCGTTCTACTGACGACGGATTATCTCCCCCTAATGATGGGAAGACTGTCTCATCAAAATGACAGTCCGCAAAACGGGCGATAAAAACATCACCTGTCATTGGCTCAAGATAACGAATAATAGAAGGTGAATCAAAGCCAACATATATTCCTAGCCGACGCTGAGTACTAAACTTGGTACGTCGCGTAGGGGCAATAGGAACTTGCACAGCACAACCAAATACACGCAAGTGTGAAATGTTTGGTTGGTGACCCATAACAAGCTGCATAGGAGAATACAAATGATATGCAGTCGGACGAATCCGAACCAATGCAGCTGCATGTAAAATGGCATGTCCCCAGGCTGCAACTGGTAGCTTAGTTCTCATAAGCATAGGCCGAGCAATGAGCTGAAGACGCTTCACAAATGATTCTGCTAGACCATTTTGTGTATGAACGTGAGCAACAGGATGCTCTACGTCGATGCCAACTGCTTGGCAATAAGCGTCAAAAGCTCGAGATGTAAACTCGGCAGCTCCATCAAGACGGATAGACTTGATGGGGAATTCAGGGAAATGTGCACGTAATCGTATAATCTGAGCGAGCAAACGTGCAAAGGCAACATTGCGAGTGGATAATAGGCAAACATGCGACCACCTCGCAGAAGCATCCACCAAGACCATAAAATATCGGAATGGTCCACATTGGGGATGGATAGGCCCACAAATATCTCCCTGAATTCGTTGCAGAAAAGCTGGGGATTCAACAACGACCTTGGTTAAAGATGGTTTAAGCACCAATTTACCCAGGGAACACGCTGCACAAGCATAATCTTTGGACATCAGAATCTTCCTGTTCTGTAATGAATGTCCCTGCGTGTTTTGAATTATTCTACTCATCATGGTAGAACCTGGGTGACCAAGTCGGTCATGCCAAAGCATAAACGCTTTCGGGTCATTGAACTTCTGGTTCAAGACGGCATAAGATTCAACCCTTCTTATTATCGTATGATACAAACCAGAGGAGAGAGCTGGGAGCTTCTCTAATATACGCTTCTGGTGTGAGACAGTGGAGGTAATACACAAGTATTCCATATCATGCTCATTCACTGTCTCAAGGTGGTATCCATTACGACGTATGTCTTTAAAGCTCAACAGATCTCTCCTGGATCTGGAGGAATACAAAGCATCGTCAATATCAAGTATTGTACCACCCGGGAGCATAATACTAGCTCTACCAGAGCCCTCAATCAAACTGGTCGTACCAGTGATAGTAGTCACGCAAGCCTTGAACATACTCAAGCTCGTGAAAAATTTACTATCACGGAGGATTGTATGGGTCGTAGCACTGTCTGCTAGACAAACATCCTCGCCATATTGGCTTTGTTTGGATATGTCTCTGCTTGGACCAATATCTCGGGATATGCCTCTGCTTGGGTCCATATCCTTAAAAAAATAAAGCAAGTATAAGCATATACACAAAAACGCTTATATTATATATGAACAAAAGTAGTACAGAAAAGTAATACAAGAAAAGTAGTACAATTGGTATGAACATACTCAATCCCCAATTGTATGGCAAAACTCTAATTGGTGTGAACATGCTCACCCCCCAATTAGTTTGCTTACATCCTCTCCTTCTAGATCGAGAAACATATCGGACAACTCCAGGTGGGTATCATCAGTGGGAACACCATTACAAATATAATTTGTCTCGGCACCAGTTTTGGCTTTCTTACATGAAGCCTGATACAAGTCGACTAGGTGCTCGGCCGTATAACAATTACGCGCCAGGTGTCCTTTCATGCCGCAACGATAGCAGGTTACATCTCTAGGGGGTCTATTCCAACCTCTCCCTTTTCCTTGCTTCGTTTTGCCACTATCCCTCTCTTGGGGATCAGCGTTATCCCTCTTCTGGGGATTTTGTGTAGCATGATTTGGATTATTCCACTTCCCAGAATTATTCCGTCGGTAGCGTCTACCGCGCCTACCTTTATAACCAGGTCGTCCACGTCCCTGTCCTGAAGCAGTCGCTGCATAAGCTTCGGGTACAGACGTAGAACCAGTGGGACGAGCCTCATGGTTTAATAACAACAATTCATTATTCTTCTCAGCAACTAGAAGGCAGGAGATTAATTCAGAATATTTTTGAAACCTACGCTCTCTATATTGCTGCTGTAACAGCACATTAGAGGCGTGGAAAGTGCTGAAGGTCTTCTCCAGCAGCTGCGCATCAGTAACAGTGTCACCACACAGTCTCAGCTGCGAGGTTATTCTGAATAAGGCCGAATTATATTCTGTTACTGACTTGAAGTCCTGCAACCGCAGGTTCCTCCAATCATTCAAAGCACCAGGATGTATGACCATCGACAAGTGGCCAAATCTATCCTTTAAACAGTTCCAGAGGACTAACGGATCTTTCACCGTCAAATATTCAGATTTAAGTCCCTCATGGATGTGGTGCCTAATGAAAATAGTGGCAGCAGCAGCAGCACGACTCTCTGCGGTCGGCCGATTTCCTTCCCGGATAGTATCTCCGAGTTGCTTAGACGCGAGATGGAGTTCCATATCCAGGACCCAGGAAAGGTAGTTATTTCCAGTGATATCTAAAGCAACAAACTCAAGCTTCGTTAGATTCGACATTGAAAATAAGACAACACAAGTACACCTTTCTGATTTTGTGAGATGCCTAGAAGCTTCGGGTTGATCACAAAATGTCAAGGTCTCGATCTGGAGAGTGGTAGAGAGTCGTGCTGATAACGTGTTGTAATTTCTGAGGCACACCGAAAATATATCGAGAGAAGTGGGAAGAGGATATTACTTATTCACTCTTTTATAACATACATACTCATTGTAGAATATATATCTCTCTCAACATACAAACTCATTCTCTCTGTAAGCTTACTAGTTTGTACGTAACATTTCTCTATTACTTCTATCTAAGAAAAGGGGGGGCTAACACATATATATAGCATCTAATGCATGTGGGGGCTTAAGGTGTTATGACACCTACCCCATGGGTGTCAAGCCCACACGCAAGTGCATGGTGGGCAGCCACCAAAGCACCTGCATGCTATGACACTCCCCCTTGGATGTCCACCATTCTAAGATAATTGTCTCATTAAAAACTTTGCCAGGAAAAACCCAGAGGGACAAAACCTGAGCTAAGGAAAAGAGTACAAAGACCTAGAAGAGTGCTGGACTCACATAAGCTGCCTCATTAAAAACTCTGACAAGGAAAATCCAGAGGGACAAAACCTTGACGAAGAAAAAAGAGTACAGCGCGATAAGGTCCAGTCAGACAAATGCAGGTATCGAAATAAACCTAGCCAATTCCAACCTAATCCAAACTTTGGGCAAGCATAGGAAGGGAAATAGAGAAATTGGGAAGTAAGAATAGAAATCCACCTAGTCCGAATTAAAATTTTAACAAACACGGATAAAAGTAGTTGCCAACCCGAGCAACCCATCCAACCCAACAAACTTCTATATAAATTTTTTGAGTGATGATATCCAATCCTCACATGAGAGCAGATCTTTTGTCTCCATTTATATGTGTTTTCCATGTGCTTTGTGGGACTCACATGGAAGTGAACTAAGGGCTGAATTTTTTTGTAAGATTGTTTTCTTCACCATATAGATCATTCTTACAAAAAATTAATTTATTTTAAGATATCTAATGCTATCAAAAGTTGATTGAAAAATAAACCGTTCATTATCATCATTTTTTTTTCTGATCAACATCCAATGCAGTTAAAAGTTTTAGAAATAGTTGACTTTTTGCGAGAATGATCTATATATAGCAAGGAGAATAATCTTATAAAACAATCAGCCGTTGGTTCGAATCTAATCAACGTGAGCACATAGAAGACACATGTAAATGGGGACAGAGGATCCGCTATCTCTTCACATACACTTGGGAATATCCTAGGAGGTTTTTTTGTTGGTCAAACATGACCAAAATTTAAAGAGTTTTGTTCTTTGGGCATCATCCCCCTTAATTATAAAATATGTGAGATATCTTTTATCTCTACCCCACAAATTAAAATAACCCCACCATGTTCATCTTCTCCCACCACCATCACGGCCATCACCACCACCACCATGCCTAATAGAGAATAGAGAGAAGGCGGAAAAAAGACATCGAGATCGAGAGGGAGAGATTTCAGATCTGAGCATCAAAAAAACAAGTCAAATCTTAAAAAAAATCTTGAATGGTTGTGGTTGTGGTTTCTATATTGTTTTAGGGAGAGAGAGGGGAAGAAAGAAAGAGAAGAGAGAGGGAGAGCGAGATTGAGAAATAGGGGAGATGTCTGATTCTTTCTCTTTCTCTTTCTCTTTCTCTTACTCTCTTTTTTCGGTGGTGGCGGGATTTGTGATGATGGAGGTTGAAGTTGAGGCTTTAGTGGCCATGGCAGTAGTAGAATAAGAAGAAGGTTCTTTTTAACTTATTTTTATTCTTTTAGTATATAATAAAATTATTACTTTATTATTATGATATCCTTTAGTCTATTGAGAGGATGCCCCTAAGAGTATTTTGCAAAAATAGAGATATCTCTCGGTGTAAATGAAGATGGGGATATCACCGCTCTAAATTTTTGTACTTGTAAAAAATTCTAGTATAGAATATCTCAATATCTAGCCGGAAAAGAAAACTTAACCTTCCCCTAAGTTAAAATCAAGGGAATCAACCAAAAATTGTAAGCTTACCAAACCAAAGAACTCGAGAAATTCAGAATAATAATTTTTTTGGGTCATATGTGGGCAAACACAGGTTCCATTGTTTCGTTAGGCATTATGGGCAAAGGTAGGTGAAGCTTGGGCCTGGAAGGCCAAAGCCTCTCACCCACCCGAGTCCCACTCCTATTCTATATGTTCCACACACCTTATTTTCACGCTACGTTTAAAATTTATTTGTGGGTACACATACCTTTTTAACACCGATATATATTCAAAGGTGGGTACTACATGAAATTGATCTCAGAGTTTATTTTTTTATTTTTTTTTATCAATGATCGTTGAAATCATATTAGCCCATGAATCGGAGTAGGCCCGCCTAATACCTACTTTACTTTATTGATATCAATCTGTGGACTTTTATAGAAATTATCGAAGTTTTGTGGTGAATCTAGATCTGGACAGCTAACACTTGACGAGGGTAAACTGGTCAAAAAGAAAATTTTAAATCCACTTGTCAGTAGGCACCAGAAACTGGAACCCACAGATTTAAAATCGCACACGGTAGGACCCAAATGATCAAAGACATCTTTGACCCTAATCTTCGTGTGTTGTAAATGGATTTACACAGGTGGTAAATTAGTCAAGAGTTCGACGATTAATATCGCGTTATAGGTAGTACCTTCAGCTATAACGCTATCCCTGGTTCTGTGGAATTTTAACCTTATTCAATTCTTATTCAGCTTTGTGAGATGAAGGGTAACATCGGATGCCCAAATTGTCTTCAAAAGTTGGGGGTCCACGTGTCACAACAAGCCCATCCCTTTCCTTTCCTCCTGTCGTGGGCCCTACATTACTCGAAAGAAAAGGACGAAATCAGTATCAGAAAGGGACACCTGTCAAGAGACCCATTACCCACTCCCCAATCTACAAGACAAGATATTTTCCTGCCTATTCCTATTAGAATGGGTCCCACTTCATCCTTATCCGCCACGTCTTAATTTTACCTTCTTTAATTAACAAAAAATAATAATAATAATACAATACGACCAAGTGTAAGTTAATATAATACTACCTTTGTAAATCCACCACGAAGATTAGGGTCAAAGTTGTGTTCGAGATTTAGCAAATCTGATTTCAAATTCAACTTAAATACCTTCAAATTGAGTTTTATTATTAGTTTGCCGTTATTAGGGATTATGTTTATGGTTGAGGAATAAGAGAAAAGAATTATAGTAGGAGATATTTAAGGATCACAGAGTCTTAATTAATTATTAACTATTTCAAGTACTACTAGTTATTTTTTTATATATAAATACACATGTAAGTTTCATATAACTTGGAATAGTTGGAATCAAAATCATCAGAGAAGAAGAAGAAGAAAAGAGAAAAAATGGTTCTGTTAGACAAGCTTTGGGATGATGTTTTGGCTGGTCCTCACCCTGAGAAGGGCCTTGGCAAGCTCAGGAAGCTCACCACCAGACCCTCAGGTATACTACTCTCCCTCTCTCTCTCTCTCTCTCTCTCTCTCTCTAGATCTTTTTCTCTATCTAGCTCTCTCTTGCTAAGTCTAATTTTCTTGCATGTTTAATAGATTTTTGCATGGTTTCTCTCTCTATATCTCTCTAGCTGTCTCTTGCTAAGTCTAGTTTTCTTGTATGTTTAATAGATTTTTAATTGCATGGTCTCTTTCTTTCTCTCTCTCTAGATCTTTCTTTCTCTCTTTCTCTCTCTAGCTTTCTCTTGCTAATTAAGTCTAATTTTCTTGTATGTTTTATAGATTTTTATTTTAATTTTTGGTTAATTGATCGTTTGTTTTTGTTTTGTTTAGGTGGGGAAGGTGAAGGAAGCAGTAGTACTACTGGTAAGTTTTTTCAGAGGTCGATATCGATTCCAACAACAACATCAGCAGCTGGAGCTGCAAACAGCCCAGGGACACCAACCACACCGGTGACACCATCAACACCAACCTCGGCTAGGAAGGTTGACAACGTCTGGAGGAGTGTTTTCCACCCTGGTAGCAACCTCGCTACCAGAGGCATAGGTTCTGATGTTTTTGACAAACCACAACCCAACTCCCCCACCGTCTACGACTGGTACGTACGTTAAGTCTTACCCTGCTCCTAGATCTAAATCATGCATGTATTTTATTGTAGGTTTCCCGGCCTGCATGGCTTGATCGATCTATGTTATTTACCGGCGGAATAATAGCCGTTTGATCTGAAATCTAATATGTGGGGATCCTTTGATTTTACACCTAATTAATATGATGATCTAGGGTTTGATCGACGAGTGTTAAATGTTGCAGGCTTTACAGTGGTGATACAAGGAGCAAGCATCGGTGATGAAGTGGGGATTGGACCGATTGGTGTTTGGGAAGTTTGGGTGTTGGGAATTAAGTTGGGAGGAGGCATGTATGTACATAGTTTTCTCAGAAGCTTGACACGTGTGTTGGTGTAATGCTTGCTGATGATGTTGATGGTTTTGTTTTTGTGTTCTTTCTTTTGAGTACGTACTACCTACCGATCCACTAAGCGTTTGTGATAAGGTGTTACGCTGTCGTACTATTTTCCTTTGGATGATGTTTGTCTTTTTTTTGGAGGTACATCATTGTGTAGTGTAGATGATGATGATGATGATGATGATGTACGACTGCTCTGTTGTTTCTATTGAATAAAAGAGTGTCTTTAAGTTAATTAATTTTGTGGTTTATAGGAATCAGGACAAGTGCATCTTTATACATGATTGATTCATGTAGAGGTTCATGGAGATGAACTTACCGTGTGACTATGTGATTATGATTTTTTTTACTATGTAGATTTAAATTTATAATCCAAAATGGACGGCTCATAAATTATGAGGTTAAAAAATTTAGAATGAGATGAGTTTTATGTCTATTTTTATTTAAATTATATCTTATCTTAATGATTTTTTGGAGAAAGAAGAAAAATGTTGTCACATTCTAAAATGAAGTCCGATTTAAAACTGACAATCCAACAAAAATTTCAGGATCAATATCAACAATTAAAAATTGCAAGTATAATTTGAGAATTTTTCACAAAAAAATGGCCAATTTTTAGAAGGCTTGATTTTAGAATATGAGGATCTATGAGTGATTTTAATATGAGGATTAATAACCCTTCTCAGCATTTATCAGAATGCTTAATATTTTGCAAAACCACCAACAGAAAATTTGTGTATTATCACAAAAACGTCTGTCTAGAATAAAAGAAGCTACCTATAGTCCTGAGACTTCAGGGAAGCTACACTAAGGAATGGGTGATCTTGAAGGAATGGTTATCTTGTAATTTCAACCCCTCCGTTGGTGCATATGGCCAAAGTGCCAACCAAAGGCCAATCAGTGAAGCTAGCAACTGTCACTACAATTCTCCGCTACCCAAGCTTTTTTTCACAAACATCACTTTTACATATTAAATTGTGTTGTCTCGAATTATAGCATGAGTGAAGAGAGCTGTGGGGAGTTGGGAATAGAAGTTACATATTTAGTTTTCACCCATGTGAATTGCAATGGAAGAATACCTTAATCTAACAGCTCCCTCTATTTATCTTCTAGACCGGTCGGCACAACTATTACATATTAGGCTTGGTAAGGGAGCAAAATGACAACCAAAAAATACTAACAATCACAGAATCCCAACAAGTTCATAAAAACATGCATTTTTATTAAAACAGATATAATCAAACTTTATTTGAGTTGCAATATATATATTAGTACAAAAAGTTACAAATTTCTCTTTCTAGCTTACACACCATTTAGTTTGCAATATTAAATTTTTGAAATTTAAACTCTGGTTAGGCTGAATGATATACCTGTTATCGCCCTCCAAAAGGGAGATGCTCTCTCACACCATGGCTATAAGGGAATTCCTTGTTGGATGCTCACAATTTACTTGGAATAGTTTTCTTGAGAAAATTTTCTACTTTGACAAGCTGATTAGGCCTCGGAAACATCTCACCATGTCTTTCAGAAATAAATTTTGCGAAACGTGAACCTTTCTCTTTCCCGTCTTTAGTGTTTGCTTCAGCAAGTGATTTCGGAGGATCAAGAAAGGGGGGCACAGGCACTGGCCTTGGAGACAGAGGCGGCATCAATGCCCATACAGAAGAAAGGTTTTCATTTGGTTTGTCAAGAATTTGTAAGATTGACAGATCCTGCATGTCTGTAGGAAGAAGCTACACAGTTATGAATCTCACTACTATTTCTCATTTATCATAACAATAACTTCACCCGATTAAAAACTGAGCTAATTTACCTTTTGAGAACTTGAAGATAGGCTCAAGTGCTGCAGATGGAATGCTAAAGTTTAGATGTGGAATTACAGTTCCTCCACCATGCCTTGCATTGCTGCATCAGAATAACAAAATATAAATTATAAACCCACAATATTGCTTTCCTTCTTTAGTTTTTCTTTTTTTCCAATTCTAGAAGGAAACATTATTGATCAATTTGAATCTGGTAGAAACCTATGTTCCACTAATACAGAAATAGCTCAAGTGTTAGCGAAACAAACCCATATAAAAGTGCAAGAAAAGAACGAAAGCTACACAAAGTCACAAACCACGCAAAGATTTACGTGGTTCACCCAGATCTAGGGCTACATCCATGAAATAACAGAATTTAACTATGCTCTCGGGCAAAAGATGAAATTTTGGGTCTATTCTCTTCCCCATCACTCTTAATCAAAAGACAAATTTAGGGAACAGTAGTCGACTCAGGGTTCCCTAGTAGCATTGCATGCTAGTGGGTTATTGTCATTCATGTGCAACATTTGTACTGACATAAGATAGGTGGTAAGCTAGGAAAGAACAATTGCAAAAACTTGCACCAAATAACTATGTGTGGGCTGCTCTAACAATGTGTGTTAAATGCTTCTGTATGTATTGCAGTTGTTACGCATATAAGTGCAACCCTTTGGAATAGATATTGTTCTCCTTAGTTGGGTTTTGTGAACAAGGCACAATTGGAAACCCGCAATTTGGTGCAAAGGCATTTGTGCAATTCCCATTGACAGCAAAGACCACAGGAATGAATATGCTTACCATCATTAATCTTGAGATTGCAATTCTAACCAGAATCTGATGCTTAGCTATCCAGCTATTTGTTAACTATATATGTACCTTTTCTAGATTTATTAGCTGGAATTTTGGATAGGCAGTACGGGCCAGTACCTTGTTACAAGTCCAATCATATGGCCATCTGAGTTAACAACAGCACCACCACTACCACCAGGATGCACAGCAGCTGTTGTTTCAAGCATTGCTGGTAAATCTCTTTTTGTCGTCACTTGCAAACCTCGTTCACTAGAATAGAGAGAGTTCTGTGCTTTAACCACACGTCCTACTACACCAGAGCAAACTGATGGGTACGCATCTGATTTGAAGTACGAAGCAAAATCAGATAAAATAAAAATAACAAAATTAAGATACTTAAGTTCTTTTCAGTAAAAATACATCATAAATTGTAAGGTACAAAACGACTTACCACACCGCGGTCCAAAGAGTCCATGCCCAATAACATGTGCCTTTGATCCATGAGTTGGGCATTCAAAATTTGGAATGATGGGACATAACTGATTTGGAACGGACTCAAGCTGAAGTACTGCAACGTCCAGAGGTCCTTTGGATACATAGACTAGCCTAGCATCAGACCAAATCCAGGGATTTGTATGATCTAGTCGAACACGTATTTTTTTATAGCTTTTGTAAATTGATGCCATTCTATATTGATGTTGCTCATCACCCTTGGATGTAGGTGAAATCTTCACCATCTTCGGCCGCAATTCCTGTCTCCCCTCTTGGCTCTCACTTCTTCCATGCCATGGTGACACAAGTTCCTCGGAGATGATAGGCAGGGAAGCCAATGTGGTTTGATCTTTTCCACCCTGTACAGTTGTTTTGCCAAATCTCCAAGGCTCCAACAGGTGAGCATTTGTGAGTATTAGACCCTCATTATTGAGTAATACCCCCGAAGCCCAAGCCCCATCATCTACTGTAATAAGAACAATAGAAGACATTGCCTTCTCAATTGGAGATTTCAGAGAGCTATGAGAAACAAGACTGTCAGAGAAATGTGCAGTCTCTAGAGCATGTAAGTTTTCCTTGTTACCCACGACCTCTGCTGCTTTCTGATGTTCATTCTGCAGCTCCTCACTCCACACAGTTGCTATTGCTACCCATGGAATCACCAGCTGTTACCCAGAGCTAGATTGTGCATAACATGTTAACTATATGAAAATAAGAATCAAACAAAGAGACTTACAAACGATTCCCAGTTACCTGAATTTCTGCACCACCAACTTTTTGTCTTAAGGGTCTGCTAACGATACCAATAAGTTCCGCATGTTCACCAAAAACAGGACCACCCTCCATTCCTGACACATTCAATATCAGAAAGGATTGAGAATTCAATAGCATGTGGATTCGGTATTGTACAACAAAGAAGAGATTCACGCACCAGGAAGACAACGAATGTCAGCCATCAACAATGAGCTGTTGTAAGAGCTCGAAGGGTAGCAGTTCGCAACAGATCCCACAGATATACTGGTTTAAGCAAAAAATAAATAAAGCATCAAATAACAGGATAACCATACAGTGTATCCCTCCATAGTTCCAGGCATCACAAATAAATTTGAAGCTCCCGTTCCCAATAGAGCCGGAAGGCACTACATTGACTCATTTTAGAAGGTAATCTTTGTTACAGTTGGGTACAAACTAACAAAGGAACCCTATAACATGATCTGATCTGCTCGGACTTCAGAAGGTTGCTTTGACACTCATTCAGCTGTCACATCATTAGGTCCTACTACCAATGTGGGGTTTACTAGGAGGCGAAGATATTGTGACCTAATCGAGAAAACTAACCAATCTAGACCTATGACCATTAACAAGCTATTGGTCCCTTGGGTTATAAATTATTGTCAAGTTGGTCTTTAGGCACTTTCCTTGTTAAGTTATTCAATAGAAGCTATAAGAAAGTGTGCTGGTGCGAGTGGGAGCAGTATTGGAGAAAGATGAGAAATTTGTATAAGATTTTTCTCCTTGGGTCAGTTTACACATTTTGGCTAGTTCACTTCTTTTGTTTTCTTACCTTTTGAGGGGTTTAATACCACTAGGGTGTATCTTTCTTCTATAGACAAGAATTGTCCAACACATATACTTGGATCACTCATAGACCAGACCACAGGCAACAGGCAGAAAGGGAAAATTATGTATCATCCAGAAAATATTAAAAAAATGGTAAATTTTGACAGGAATGCGAAGGCTAAACATCATTTCAGCTATTTTGACGCTTACACAAATACGGTAGGGTTTCATTCATACAAAAACAGATTTAATAACCCTACAACTATAGTAAACCAGGGAATGACAAAGTATCAGTGTATCACTACTGCTAATTGGATAAAATAGAGGGACATACGAAACAAGTTCAATGTCCAAAACGTCAATGTTGACTGCCTTACCTATTAAGGAAGTGAACTGGTGACAAGATACCAAAAGGAGAACCCATTGCAAGAAGAAGATCCCCCCTTTTATTTGTTGGCGAGATATGCAGATTCGGGAGATCCTGAATAACCATGATCCATCCAATCATCCTTATGAGCACACAACTGAAGTAAAATGCATGCAGACGTACAATAAGTACAAAAAAGGACTAAATTTGTGATGATTAAACCATTTCCATAAAACCTAAAAGATGGTAATTAAAGTAGACAACTGCATATCACCTCACAATTTAATGCGGAAACTCCAAGAAAAGCAATTCTAGTGGTTGACATGGCCATAAGGCTTGGATTGCTTGATTCACTCAATGAATGCCTTCGACTCTCCAGTGAAGATCTGGTGTCATGTCCGACCTGGATGAGTTGAAAAGAGTAATATGAAACACAAAAGTTCCCTCAGGACAGCCTAGCAGAACCTCTTTAAAGGTGATATTTCCATCATACTTCTAAGAAAACACAAAATAGACGAATGATACTAGATTAAGCAGGCAGAGTTCAAGATGCCCAAGGTACTCATGAAATTATTGTCCTACTAGTTCATAATCCAAGATACATACAAGTATCAAGTCAAGGAGAGCATTTTTAAATTTGATGTGAGGATTGCCATATAAAACACTCGAGTGGTACTTGGTGCTTATTTCACCTAGGATCTGCTTTAATTTTCAATATACTCTGTCATGTTCAATATATTTAAGAAATATAAATATAACAATGCTGTGGCCTATGTCATATGGTTAAATCAAAATGGTGTTGTATGCATATCAGATACTCACAATTTTAAGTGTATATGCAGTATATATATGGTACTACTCTGCTTACTTGCCCATGATGTAATTGTTCATTTTACTTCTGATGGACTTACCTAAGGAAACAAACAGGATGCAACTCAAATAGCAACTTAAGAAAGATAAATGAAGCATGTGCAAAAGTCTATCTGCGACTAACCTGATGACCATTATTCAATGAGGCCAAGGACCAACCTACTTCCCATGAACCATGTTCAGGTGAGCTAGCAGGAGCTTCAACTAGTGACTGGAGAGAACGTGATGCTACAGGGACATCCACCTATAAAACACAAATTTCATCATGGCTTGCAAAGGAAAAAAAAAAAGCATTGAACAAAAACATCAAAAGCAATGAATATTGAAGCAGAAAGAAAACGTTAAGAAAGCTACATCAACCTACAAGTTGTTATAGATAGTATGCCAAGTTTATTTTTAAGAACTATAATAAATACATGAATCAGTAAAATCACAAATTTTGATGTATGCAAGTAATCTAGGTGGGGTCCACATGACCCGCATATGCACTGTGTGGAGATTAACATGAACCATCAGAATCAGTTATCTTAGGAATTAATTTATTTTAGAAACTCTTATATTTGTTCCTATCTTAATTAGGATTTATGTTAGGTTATTTTATTGCGTTAGTAATTACTTGATTTTCTAGGATTTCTCTTTTCTTTATGCGCAAAGCCTATAAATAATGGCTGTGCCTTCTTTTTGTAATCAGTTTTTTGAATTAATGAATTAATTTAGTTTGATTGAGAATCGATGAGAGTCGAGTTTAGTGAGATAAAGTTACGGTTCTTCAAAGTTTACATTAAATTCATTAGGACATCCAGTTACCTTATATTACATGAAAAATCAGCAAATTCAATGCAATCACACATGTGACAAGGAAGCTCCACTTTTTGAAAAAATAAAATAATAATAATAATTGAAAAGTCAGACAGGACACGCTTTGGACACAAAACAATATTCTTATTAGGCCGCATAAATATCTATATTACTATCGGCTTACTCATTTACCATTTTCATGGTTATAGTGTTTCTGTTAAGACAATTTTATGCCTACTTCGTTATATTAGTATATTTAATACAATAATATTAGCTGGTCTTTGTCAAAAAAAATAATATTAGCTGGTAAATGTCAAAGTAATTGTGAGGGATGTGAATTAGGCTTCCAATGGACAACGAGTCCTACACATCAAATCCGTGTCTAAATTAGACATCACAGGATGTCAAATGCTGTAATACACTAAAAACGGTTCTTTAATAGCAGACTCAAACTCCAGCTCTCCAGCACAAAATTATGGGACATTGGCTGCATAGGACATTGATCACCACTTCAACAACTACAATTGTTAGACAGTAAATACCTGCATTGCTCAAACAAGAGACTAGTTTTACACCTTCTCCAACAGCTTGAAAACAATAATCAGAAAGGCAAACAGGCCCTTGAGCTATTAATTTAACTAAAACTGCTCAAGTGACGCAAGAAATCATATTTTTTCGCCTGAAATACAAGAAAATTCTTTTCGTATTGAAAGGTTTGTGGTATCTTATACTTATTAAAATAGTCATTTCATAAAATTTCTAATGAAGTGTAGAGCAAAATTATACAATTTATGAAACCAGATAAAGCTGCAGGCAATATGAATGCATTACCAATGCTAAAAGTTCCGAATGGAGCCACCAGGGCGTTCCGTTATCCAGCTCATCAGGAAGGTTGTCCTGTTCTTTCACCTTGCCCTGCAAAGCAAAATCAAATATACAAATTATATGAACAACATCTAAGACTGTTATTCTATTAAGCTCCGGTTCTCCATTAAGAGGAAAAAGAAAAATTACAAACTATACCTCCATTAGAACATCAATTTGAACTCCCTGAATCAACTGGGGAAGGTCCTGCATCAAATTGTGTACACCAAAAATCAGTCAATTTTCAACCCAAACTCCAAAAACTGAACTTTAGCACAAATATAGGTACATAGTATCGACCTGTGTATTATTCTCTCGATGTTGCAGAGAGATAAAAGGTTCCACTATTGAAGCAACAGTAACAACCAAAGCTGATGCCGACGAATGCTGTCGAATATGCTTAACAATCGGAAAATCAATAAATGAATCCGGCAACAAAAACCCAGATGCTGAAAGAGTTGTCTTCCCAGACCTAATAAATCCAGTAAGAAACATAATTTATTGAGTCAGGGCATCAAATACCTCAAAGGGTAAACACAATTAAAGAACTATAAGGTGATTAGTGCTTACTGATAATGATGGAAAGCGTGTTTTCGCATCTTTAAACCCTTTGGATCCTGAAATTGTTCGAGAATTATGCGTCAATCGATTACAGGAACCAAATTAAACATAAATTGAAGAGAGAGAAAGAGAGAGGCTTACAGGTCCTTGGATTCTAACCATGACAGCGAAGTTCCGAGCAAATTCAACGATCTCCGGCAACTCCATGAGGTAAGGTAAGGTAAGCTAAGGTCGTTCTGTCGTTTGAGTCTTCGATTGTTCAAAAATGAAAGAAGAAGAAAAGGAAGCTGAGACTGTGAAGCATTTTGATTTGGTGATTTGGGTTCAACGTAATAAAGAATGGGTATTTCCTCAGAAACTTGCCACGTATCTCCTGTGACTAACGATATTTCTTACTTTTATCTCCTCGATGCCACGTGGAAGTATGTGGGTCCCTTTCTTACACTTGGGTGTTTCAAAAGTCTGATGATGTTCCAAAGGTGAGCTAAAATCTCTTGTTTCGTGACGTGAGATGGTGCCCGACTCGAGGAACTGTAAACTATAGATTGAGACGAGCCTTCCCACACGCGTGAAGGGTGTGTGAGTTTGTTGTCTATCCTCCCCACAAATGCATTGCACGTGTGACAAACTTATTTTCCCCCTCACTCTCACACACGCGTGTACGTAAGTTGCCAAATTATGTGGCGCGTTATATGATATCATCTGACATTAAAAAGAACAAACACGTTATGGGCTCGACAAAATCTACCCTTAGATTTACTTCACATGGGCACACAAATACGTACAAGTCAAATGTAAGAATAAAACGGGTATTATGTGGACTCACTAGGGATGATACATATACTGATGTTGATCTAGATGATGAATATATCATCGTCACAAAAAATTAGCGCTTGGATCAACTCAATGCGACTCCTTTGACAGTGTAAACTAAGTATAAATAAATAAATTGGGTTAGGGCCTTAGGGGATATAACTGGTATTTTATAAAAATTTTTAAAAAATTAAAATATATATATAGGGGTGGACGGACAATGTGACAGCTAAGGAGCTGTCGCGCCGCCGCCACCCCACAACCTACTATCTCTCCTCCCTTCACTCTCTTTCTCACTCATGCATTTCAGGGGCTGGCGCCCCTTAGCCAGTGGCGGAGCCACCATGTGTCTAGTGGGGGCAGTGGCCCCACTCAAAAATTGGTAAAAAAATATATTTTTTATAATAGTTATTTATATTTTAATTAAAAAAAATAGTTATTCTATATCTTTTAATGGAAAAAAATCTTTTTAATTAGGGGAATTGATCTAGTCTAAGGTATGGCTGTAAAATTTGACTAAAACCCTCTTCTTTTTTTATTCAAAAATTCTATTTAGTGTTTGCATTCGTCGTATATTGAATCTTGGACCCCGACGGAGATGATCGTAGAGCTGATTTTTTGTGAGGATAATCTTCTCACCAGAGAATAGAAATAGAAGTTTTCTTTTCTATTTTGACCCCTGCTGTGTTAAAATCCTGGCTCCGCTATTGCCCTTAGCCAACCCAAACGGCTTAAGGGGGCAGCCCATTCGACACTAGTATAGATATCCAAAGGCTTGTAAATTACAGAAGAAGTAGCAAACCTTTTGACATTTTCGACTAATTTTTGTTGTATTGTATTTAGTCCCATTTGGTGCGAGAGCAGATCTTCTGTCCTCATTTTTATGTGTTCACCTTGTTCTCACATTTATTTTAGCTTGTGGGACTCACATGGAATCAAACGACTTATTTTTTGGGACATTGTTCCTCGTCATATAGATCATTTTCACAAAAATGAGTCATTTATAAAACTTTTAATATCAAAAGTTGATCGAAAATAAACGGTGATAAAATCATCTTTTAATGATTGATATATATTTCAATCAACTTTTGATGGCGTTTGATGTCTTAGAATGAACTGATTTTTTATGAGAATGATCCATATGATGAGGAAGACATTCTTACCAAAAATCAGATGTTAGTTTTATTCTATGTGAGCCCCACAAGCCAAAATCAAATGTCGGGACAGGGAGGGCACATGCAAAATAGAGTTAAAGTATCTACTAGATATCGTTATATAGACATTGTTATTCACTTTTTCATACCATCTCTATGAGAACTCACATGGAGATGACCCAAGAGCTAATTTTTGGTAGAAATTTTCTTCTCACCAAAAATCATATCATTCTAAAATTTATTGTTCAATCAAAACACTGATTGAAAAAAAAAAATAAACATGTCTAACCTAAGGGTAGATTAGGCTGACCTACCAACTTATGAAATCACCCAACTTTTGATGGGGTTAAAAATTTTATAATGATATTAATTTTAGTGAGAATGATCTAAATGATGAATAGAACGTACGTTGACCTCGGGGTAGATTAAGCTGACCTACCGATTAATCCAATTCGATCCAAGTGAAATCGACCGTATTTAAATCAATCCAATTAATTGGTTGTGTTTGGTTGATGGATTCCCAAGACTGATTAAAACTAACTCAGTCGAGATATGTTATAATATGCAAATATAATTTTTTTTTTAATTTATAATAAATTTATTAATATTATAAAATTAGATATTATACTAAACTAAATTCTAAAAACCTGCAAGTAGTACCCAACCATATAAACACGATAAACACTAAAAAATCTAAAAATATATAATTCAATAAAAATATAAATATATATGAAGTATAAAACAAATCAATCATCTAATCCGATTTAAATTGATTTCAAACGAATTAGACGATTAATCAAAATCAACCTATATGACAAACCTTCTTAGTGAAGAAGGATTTTCAGCCGTTAGGTTTTCAGAGCTAGTTTGACCATGGATTTGGGGTCCTATCCTTGGGCTTTTCCATATAACCATGATAAATCAAAGTTTTTTATCTTATGTTCAGCTTAATTTTTTGATTAAATACATCAATTTTTTACTCAGACTTCTAAAGTGAGAAAACTCAACAACTCAAAAATAGAATATAGTATAAGGCTTGACCTAAGTCAAACATTGAGTTAAAATTTCAAATGAATTTTCAGCTAAAAACCAACATGAAACACCACCTAAATCTTGAATCAATAAATCGCCAATGAAATTGATGATATGGCGTGAGATGATGGAAGCTATCTTTTTTTCGGAAAATGACTCACATATCTTGCATGAAAAAAAAAATGTAGAGGATAAGTTTTTTTTTTTTTTTAATGCATGGACAGCCCTCGACCAACGTTAGTAGGATGCAAAAAGATGAAAAAACCCTATGCTAATTAATGGCGGTGCACGTTAGCAAAACCCATTTAATGAATTTTAACATAAAATGATCATAACTTTCAAAATATAAATCGGATTTGAACAAAATTTATACAATTGGAAAGTATTTTTCAAGATCTTTAAAACAATATCGGACATGAATACCAAATTCAAAAAAAAAAAAATTCTGAAAACCCATTCACGAAGCAATAAAAATTCAAATTGTATTATAACTTGCATAGTTTTTTTTACTATGCAAACGCAATTTTTGAGTTGTTTTATTATGCAATCTATTTGTATAAAAGCTTAGAATAGTGCATATGCTTAAAAGTATACAAAATAGCCTATGAAAATTACAAATTGCATAGGTTTTTAACTATGCAATAACAATTTCTGAGTTTTTTCATTATGCAATCTGTTTGTAAAAAGACTTAAAAAAGTGCAGATGGTCAAAAGTATACAAAATAACCTACGCAAATTACAACTTGCATAATTTATGAGTTTTTTTATTATACAATCTATTTGTATAGTTGAGTTACAAAGATTACTTTTTTTTTGAATTTGATATTGTTGTCTGGTCTCATTATGAAGATCTTGAAAAATGCTTTCTAAAAACATAAATTTTGTCAAAATTTGATTTGTAGATTAAAAGTTATAGCATTTTGAATTTTAAAAAGTTTTATTTTCTCTTTCTGCCATGTCACCACTCTATACAACATAAAAATTAGAGTTTACATCTTAAATAGGCATAAGGGTAGTTTAGGTATGAAAATATGTTAGTTTTAACACAAAAATAAAAAACGGCTCCTACATTTACAAAACGCTAAAAAGGAAGGACCATACTTATAAAACAAAAAGTGTTTGTCTTCTCCTTGAAACCAGCTAGAAACTAGGGCTTCTAGCCCAATTTTGTGTTTTTTTTTGCTTTGCAAGCTCCATATAAGAGTAGATCCTCTGTCCCCATTTGCATATGTCATCCATGTGCCAATGTTGATTTGATTCGAATCAACTTCTAATTATTTTGTAAGATTATTTTCATTGCTATATAGATCATTTTGGCAAAAAATCAGTCATTTCTAAAATTTTTAACCATATCAGATGTTGATCGAAAAAAAAATAATGATAATGAACAGTTTATTTTCAATAAATAGCATTAGATGTCTTAGAATAAATTGTTTGTTTGTGATAATGATCTATCTGATGGAGATAACAATCTTACAAAAAAATCAGTTGTTGATTCACCTCCATGTGAGCCCCAGAAGTCAAAATTAACGTAGGCACATAGAAGGCATATGCAAATAGAGATAGAAGATCTCATCTCGCTCCACATATAAATGTAAGCGAACTACATTAATTAGTAAGGTTGGTAGAACATGAAAACAAACCAAAAAAAAATGGGTGAAAATTCTTGGCGCTTTTACGTGGGGGCAGCCTCACGCTAAGACAATGCAATCGGTTCACTACCCTTGGAGCTACAATGACTCATGTTTTTTGCAATCCCTAAGATTTCTTCCTCTGAAAGACGGAGCGCAGATGATGGGTGGCATTGTTGTTTTCACTATATTTTCAGTGTGAGGACATGATTTATTCAATTTGAGATTTGTCTTCACACCACTAACCATTTCCTTTCTTGATGCAGTCAATGGTATTTCGCCGCCTTCGTGATTGAGCAACCGAGCAAGAACAAAGTTTGCTCTTCTATGCCAACTTTTCTCTTCTTCTATTTTTTTTATTTATTTTTTATTTTTTATTTTTTGTTGGGGTCGGGGAAGGTGCCCGTTCTTAATGCCATCATATCATAATCTAAATAAATAGAGTGCAAAGCAGGAACGAGAACAAAAGCAAAAATGGAAGCATCGAAGCGGTCGATTAAAAAATATTTTTAGTTCTGAAATATCCTCAGAGTGAAAGTGTCGGAATATGAGCGGGAGTGCGAGATTCTGAAGTTAGAGTGTCACCTCTATGCCAAGGTTCTGGTTACTAGAGTTACAATAATTGCAAGGGTGTCTACTGATTGGTTTTGGTTAGTTATTGAACTACTCGTAATCAAAACCAATTAAAAAGAGTCTGTTTTTGTTCTTGTTGGTTTCAGTTCTGATACACAAACAGATGGAATCAAAATTTGAATAATCAATTTCGGTAGTTATCAATTCTCAAATGTGTATGTTTGGTTCTTGTTTTCTAGTAACTAATTTTTATATGTATAAAATGTTATGAATAATAGAAAATCAATGAGAAAAACTAATATTAATGAATCGATTCTGGTTCTTATCGGTTTGATTTTGATTCCTACTGGATAACAAAGTACCTATAACCGGAAACATTATAATACAAATGGCGGTTTCTATTCCTAGCAGTTCCAGCAGGGCCGTATCTGAACATATGCGGCATAAGCAACCGCATAGGGCCCCCAAATTTTGAGGGCCCCTAAAATTACATGTTATTTATATATATATAGAGTGAGGTTATATAGCCCCCTTATATAGCACCTCTTATATAACCCCCCGTATGTAGAACCCACATACAATGCATACAGGAGCTGATTTTGGGAGATGATGTTCTCCTCACTATGTATATCATCATATTAAAACCTCAGCTCGTTCTAAAACTTCTAACCTCCTCAAATTAGCCCTAAAAAATTTGGTAAGTTTTAAACTTTTATTTTGACCGTTGATATACATGAACAGATTTATGAGGTTAGAAGTTTTAGAACCAGATGATTTCAGGTGAGTATGTTCTCTCACCATATAGATCATCCTCTCCAAAAATCAACCCCTTGATGCATTTCATGTGGGCCCTGTATGAGTTAATTTATTATTTTATTATCATACTCCTAGTTGTATGCAAATCGTACCCATTTCTATTTCTTTGTTTATTTAGAATAGAAACTCCTAATTATTTATTTAGAATATATAGAAACTCTTAAATATATTATAATAACAATTCAACAAATTGTATTCTTTGTTATGCATCACTTTTTTATTTTTTATTTTTCAAGGTTCTATTAGGATTTTTTAACCTTAGCTATTTTATTATTTTATACTTTTATTTATAAAAATTTTATGAGAATCTGAACTATACTAACTCCACGTATTTTTTTTAATTATGCTATGTAGGCAGCCCTAAAGTAACATGGGTGCCACACATTTAAATAAATAAATAAAGACTAAATTTTATATTTTTTTTAAGTTTAAATTTGTAACGATTTCTTATTATCGCAATTTAAAAAAAAAATCGGGAAGTTATTTTTTTAGTTTATCTATGGGGCCCCGTTTTAGGATTTCGCTTTGGGCCCCCAAAATCTCAGATACGGCCCTGGTTCCAGTTATTGGTCCTATTGATTCTAAAAATGTTAAACTAGAATCAGAAAAATTGGTTTGGATTTGGTTTGGTTCTCGGGTAAGTAGGTGCCCATTCACACCCCTAAAATTTATAAATCTATAAGAGTCAGTGGTTAGTCTGTCGATTCAATTCTAATTTTGACAAGTCAATCAAAGAGGGAGAGGTGGTTGACTCTTATAAGCACGTGCTTAATGCTTATAAATACTAGTTGTTACCACTGTCGGATGACTTCCACATAAATACACAATACAAGTCATTAGCTAGGATATCTATTACCGAGATGTGTGTGAGAAAATTACTTAATTATTGTCGAGTAATGATAGGGGAGATTTTTAGGGCACATTTTTTTTAGTTTTCTTGCATAGAGTTGATCTAAGGGCTGATTTTTTATGAAAATATTATCATTACCATGTAAATCATCCTCGTAAACAATCATATCATTTTAAAACTTCTAACCCCCTTATAAATTATAAGTGCGATCCATTTTATAGTCAATAGTTTCAAAGTTTTCCTTCAGAGGTTAAAAGTCTTAGAATGATATAATTTTTGGTGAGTATGATCTACATGTTTAGGAGATCATCCTCACAAAAAAATTAGCCCTTAGAACTCTGTATGAGCCCCACATCCAATGCAAGGCAAAATCTCCCCAGAAAATGTCACTAAAAAATCTCCCCCTAGCATTACTCATTATTTTCAATAAATAAGACCGTTGTTATTAGGGTTCCCATTTTGATTGGAGGGGATGCTAAAAAATTGTGCCTTAAGCCCAAATTTAAACCTTCCACTCATTTGTGTTTTTTAGGGGACTCCCTCTTCCAAAATAATCAAATCCCAAAAATCTTAACACCCTCCCATCACCAAATATTCACAACCACCATCACAATCCACTGCCACTGCAGCCACTATACCACCACTCACACCACCACCATGCCATCACTGTCATTGCCACCGCCACTGTAGACCGTAGATTCCACAAGTAGTTTTAGATCAGGGCACCGACAATCTGCACAGGAAGAGAAAATGGAATGACCGTGAAGATTCCTTGGCGCCGGGGTGGTGCCGGCCTAAGGGTCTCCGACGGTCAAGTCAGATTGTTTGGAAAAATTAATTAAACGAAAATTAAAGGAGAAGAATGGATCTATATCACCTATTCTAGTAGATCGTGGCCGGGTGAGGTAGAGGACGGGATCTTAGTTGCTGAGCCTCTGGCTTGGTGGTGTCTTCTCCCCGGGGGGAGATTGATTAAGTGACGGAGTTCTGAATGTTCTCAAGTCGCGGTGAGTTTCTTTTAGAGAGTGAGAGGGAGTGAGAGAGTCAGTAGTCCCTTGAGAGAGCCCCCCTTGTTCCCTTTTATAGGAAGGGAATCCAATCCAGTTGCCCTAAGCTTCGGGATAATTTCCCCTATCTCAGGAAGATATTTTGGCGGTTATGGGGTTTCGTGAAGACTGAGCTCCTTACTTGAATTAGTCAAAATCCTCAGGAGGATATGATGACGGTTAGGGAGTCCTGCGTGGACTGAACTCCCAGNCCTATGCTAAGTCCAATTAGGTCTAAGTGGGTCCCACACTTTTAGGCTTTTAAATATTTAAACTTCTAAACTTAGTGTCTCACACAAAATAGAATTTAAATATTTTAATTACAAATAACTCCACCAAATATTTGTAACTAAACCCTCCATAAAGTGTAGATATTTAAAAAGGAACCCTTCCACTGTTATTACCGCAATTAAGTCCCTCCATTATTTTTTGACGTTCGTAAACGTCCCTGGCTTTACTTGTCAGTGCCTAGAGTGAATTTACATATTCTGACCCTGACCATCACCCATGCAATAGTTCCTAATGATTTAATAAATCTCCCAAATAATTTAGGAGACTACTGGCCAGTCTAGATCATCAGAACCTACAAGGTGATTCAGGTGAACGTCATTTCATGTGGACTCCGTATTGGAATAACTTATTTCGTTTCTGACCTCATTGATTAGCAAAACAAAACAGTCACTACTCTCATGTAGGTTATATGTTAATTCTCAGAATTAAGGACCAATTACTATAACAGTAATTTTGATGATCATTATTGTTAACTGACAACAAACAATGATAATAATCCTTTGACCTGTTCAATGTAATTTAATTACATTAACATATAGAATTAGGAGTCAACACTCCTGTGATGGAGATATATCACATTATATAATATAATCATCTTTTGTGTTATAGTCTTTGAATAGACTACGAACCAACATTGATGAATTAAACCTCTCCTTGTATGAACAAAATTCATACAATTAATTCATTTTATTATATTATACTCACTATATATGCATGTTAAATAGAATTAATAAACCATTTATTAAACTCATAAATGACGTAAACATTATTTTTAGGGCATAACCCCAACATCACCACCACCTCACGACGTCCACCTCTCATCTCTCTCTTTTTTTCTCATTATCAATCTCTCACTTCCCTTTCTTTCTCTCTCTCTATCTCTCTCCCCCTTCCTATTTTCTCTCTGTTCTCGATCTCTCTCTTTTTATCTATTATCTCTGTCTTTGTACGCTGGTGGAGGTGGAGGCGGTATGGTGGTCGTGATGGCGGTGGGGAGGTTGGGGGGTAGTGGAGGTGGTGGAAGTAGTGAGGTGTAGTTGTTTTTGGTGGGGGTAAAAGAAAAAACTGAGAACCCTCCTCCTAACCATTTTAAAAAATTTTAGAGAACCCTCTAACTGGACAAGCCCCCATCTGAACTAGAGACCCCTAATAACAACGATAAAAATTAAGGGTATTGTTAAAGGAGTTCCTCAAAAATATTGGGGTGGGGGTGGGGGAGAGGGGAGGGATGGACTAGATTGTTTAAATTAGTTGGAGGATAGATTTAGTTTTACTTAGGGGATGGTCATCTACAAATGGATTGATATTTTTCTACCTAACCCCAAAAAATACCCAAACCCTTAAAAATAACCTAATCCTAAAAGAACACCCCAACAAATCCACTGCCGGCTGCATCTACCGCCAGCCACCTTCTACTCCGACCACTTCTTTCTTCTTTTTTCATTCTTTCTTCTTATTTCTTTTTCACGGTCTCTCTCCTCCCTCTATCTCTCCTCCCCCTCTTTTTAGCCTCTCTCTTTTTCCTTCTCTCACTATCACTTTACCCAGATCTATTTTTTTTTGTTTAAATTTGGAATTTTTTTTTAAAGGTCGATGGCAACGGTGACAATGGTGGGTGGCAGTGGAGAAAGAAGAAGAAAGAAGAAGAAGAAGTGGTCGGCGATGGAGGTGGCCGACTGTGGAAGAATGATAAAGATAAAGATAATGGTGATGTTGGTAGGAGTATGATGTACTATTTAATTTTAGTGGTGTAAAGAGAGAAAATGAGTGTTAGGTTAGTTTACCCTGACACTATCTCATCGTAAAAATGATTAATAATTTGAATGTGATATTTTAGACTTAAAAACCCATTTAACTTATCCATTCCCAAATATTTTAAGGAACTATTTACCAGCACCCAAAAATAATCTAGTCGCCTAATGTAGGTACGATGCTAGACCAACCACCCAAGCGGGTAAAGAAAGATCCAAAACTACCAAACATTAGTTTTTCAGTACACATTGCAAGAAGTTTATTAACTGATCCATCAAGATGGAGGATGTCCTTTCCCGGTCCTCCACTCATTTCCCTCGTAATAAGTAAATCTTGAACCGTTGACCAAGGTTTGACTTTTCGATGCTACGATTAATTAGTTTGATACACTTGATATAGAACTCTCGCTAATAAGTTCAGCCAATGCTCAAAATATTTTACCAACGATTTTCAGAATTCTTACTAGTTTTTAGAACGTTCCAAAAATTTTAAGTTCTATTTACACTGTTAGCCCTCGATCCTATCAGGTTGAAAAATATAAGAAAACATGATTTATATGGCAAATAGAAAGCTAACACCCGGGGTCTCTGGTCACTTCTGTGTGTTATGATCACTTACTAAGAACTTTTTAAGTTTTTTCATTTGGGGTCACTCATTGAGATGCGTGTTAGATAAGTAAACTTTTTCTGTTAATAAAAATATTATTCTTTGTTTAAACTAACCATTGATTAAACTAATTAATGTTCATTATTAGTTTATATATTTCAGTTCAAACACATTTTAATCTCTGTGCTGTGGTCTAGCTAATGAGCTAGTTTTAGAATTTTTTTTGACACACCCCTACTTAGTTCTTATGATCAATTTTTTTTATGGGTAATTTGATGTCGATCAATGCTTCCAAAAATTAGACACTTCTGTTGACTTTGGTCAAATGGTGTTTACTGTTAGAAAATATGGAAGTCAAGATGATGTTTACTATTAAAAATGTGGTATGAATTGTATAAACGTTATTTTAAAATCAAAATGGTTAATCATATCGAGTTTTCAAGTGAGCATATATTATACATGCTAGTCAAGAGCAAATATATAATTTAAAGGCATTTGATAAATTTCTACCATTCTATTGGGGTTTATGCCCTAAAATAATTTAAATTGATAACATTGATAAATTATATTTATTAATAAGCATGATATTATATTATTACTTTATTCATATGATGGATTAAGTGTTGTTCACAAGATGATGTTGTAAGTAAATTATTTGTATGAAGTGTTCATACATGGAGAGATGTAATTTACTGGTTCCTCATATTCTTGTATAGTTCATAGTCAGTGATGAATCTGAACAATTCATCTGATAAGACTATAACACACTAGACTTCTATATTATAGGGTGATGTATCTCCATCACCGGAGTGGCGACTCTAAGTCAGTGTGTTGGTGTATTAGGAATACACTGAACAGGTCAGACAGAATACTTTTTATATTATTGTCAGCATATAAAAAGATTCTGTAAAACTTGCTTATTGCAAATGTCCTAAATCCTGAGAGCAGAGTATACCCTACAAGTTGGTTTCTACTCACTTTGATCTACCAAACAGTGAGGTCAGACAACGCAAACGTGATCCAATATTCTGGGTAGGTTGGGTGATCGAAATCACTTAGTGGGATTACTTTGTGTCAATAAGGAATCCACACCGAAATGATATTCCCTTAAGAGCCTAATCAAAAGTATTAATTATTCTAGACTGCGCAGTGATCCTATAAAATGTTTATTGGATTATTAGAATAATTATAATGGTATGATATGGCAGGCAAGGACTAAGATGTAATTACTCGAAAGGTGCTGACATTAATAGTTAATGTTACCTTGGTGTATATTACGAATATCAGTTAAGTGGAGGGACTATTTGCTGGTATAACGAGTAAAGGGTTTCTAAATAATATTCATTTACTTGAGAGTATTCAGTTGCAGTTATTTAGTAGACTTAACTGCAATTAGATTTATTATTTGAGAATTATATGAGATATATGGACCTCAAAGTAATAAATCAAAAGCTTAAGTAAGTGGGGCCCATATGGACCTCAAAGTAATAAATCAAAAGCTTAAGTAAGTGGGGCCCATATGGACCTAACTTGGAGCTAAAGATATGGAAAGAGAGTCTTTCTCTATAAATAGAGATAGGGTCATAAGATAGCCTACCCTAACTTGTGTATCTAAAACTCTCTCCCAATTTAGAATTCAAGTTATGTGTTTTATGGTTTTAGAAACCCAAAATTCGTCGTATATTCCCATCAGAATTTAAAATCGCGTTTTGAGGCATTTTGGGGAAGAATTGGAGATTCGCTATGTCACACAAAGTTGTAGAAAATTTAATTTTCTACAAAAAGCATATATCATCTAGGCGAATCGGATCAACCGTTAGAGAGTTATGGTCGAAATACAGTTGTTGTATCTTTTTGAGTTTTCGACGACTGATCCAGAATGTAGGAGGAAGATCTGGGATTACATGCAAGCGTTTAAACGGTACGTATATGATCTTCAAGCTATTGTTTTAATTCATGCATCCTCATGTGATCCTGTGAAGGGAAAATATTTATTTGTTTCCGCTGCATAATTTAATCTAGACCCTATTTTACCCAACACATTCAAATTAACATAGCCGATAACCATTCATTTATTTGTACAATTTGTAGATTATAAACTAGATAATCATTTCCTAATAATCATAATAATGTTAGTAGTATAATCGTCTTAGAGTGAAGACATCACAACTATATGTTTTAG
The DNA here is from genome assembly GCA_002174775.1 of Macleaya cordata. NCBI lineage: Eukaryota > Viridiplantae > Streptophyta > Magnoliopsida > Ranunculales > Papaveraceae > Macleaya > Macleaya cordata. The sequence goes on from MVGT01004338.1 coordinate 615,736, forward strand.
CTCCTAACTAGTCATGAAGAAGAATCGTACTCCAAGTTTAACCGATTTGTAATCCCATCTTTAGTTTCTAAACTTTAAGTTAACGCTAGATTTATTGTAGATACACATTTTTAGTTGGTCAATGACATTTCACCAAAGTCTAGGATGTGTGTCTAATTTTTTTGTTTTTTGTTTTTGAAATGTCAAGCAGTATGTCAAATTAGTTATAAAAAGTAGGGCTTATTTCAAAGAAAAGGGTGAAACGAGAAGGAAACTTCTGATTTCTGATATCCATTGAAAGATTGCTTTCTTTTTCTGTATTGATACATAAATGTAGCTCAGTCTCACCAAGCTATTAAGGAACGGTTAAACAATGTTGTCGTGACATCTTAGACTAATAACACGTGGTAATGTAACGGTCGACTGCCAACGCATACCCACTCAATACACTGCAGTCATTCACCATGTGTACCACTCTACCAAAAATGCTAAACTTACTACTTTTCCTACTGCAAAGTCATCTCACAATTTTTAAATAATTTTATACCTCTCGTGATTTACGTCATTCCCAAATTGAAGCAAATACTCTCCTAAATAGCCTTTGCAATAAGTTGCCAGTACACTTTGCAGTAAGTGTAGCATCACCGGCCACTCTACTGTCCAAGTGGCATATTCATTACCGCGTGCGATTCATTTATTCTTAATTATACATCCACCTCTATAACATTTTCAAAAATATTTATGTAAAATACCCCTCCAATACCATATTTCCACACCATTATTATTTTTGACATTCAAAAATTTTAGGATTAAAAAAAAAAATATTTAAATACATTTTTTTTGCATTTTAACCATATTTATCGAATGACTCTTTTTTATTTTTATCTAATCACAAACACAAGTAAAAGCATGTTATAAGAAAGGATCGAGAACACCACCATCATTATGAACAATGTAGAAAAATTGCCACCAGCAACATAATATTTTTTGAATAACATGAAAATAAAAAAAAATATCATAAAACAGATGATTTTTTTTTTTTGAGGGGATTTGCTAAAACAAGGTTGAAATTTGAAGTCTGAAAGACATAGGCTGCGCTACTGATCTAATAACCAGATAAAAAAGACAAGAACCTGAAACAACTCTATACACAAACTCTAAAAACAAAAATAACTAAAATACCCTCGGAGAAGACCGTCTCCACTTTGGAGTCTTTTAGACGCCAGAGAGAGAAGAGAGGAGAGAGAAAAAGAAAGAAATAAAAGTGCATGTGCCTTGTTGCCGAAATACAATTGATATAAAAATCCAGTTAGACCATAAACCAGCCCCTCCTCCCTCCTCTCTTCTTTCTCTCTCTTCTTTCTCTCTCTAAATAAGAAGAGAAAGAAAGAGAGACAGACAACGCTTCGACTCTCTTAACTCTTTCTCTCTCTAAAACACACGCAATAGAAGCACAGGGACATAGAGAGAGAGAGAGGTAAAACTTTCTCTCTCGATTTCTGTGTGTGTGCGTTAGCAAATTTTTCAGCAATGCCAGTACAGAAGAGATCATCTGAGAATCTTGAGGATGATTCTCAACAACGTCACCGTCACTATCAACAGCAGCAGAAACATCAACAAGTTCATCATGGAAATGATGAAGTTGAAAATGAAGAAGCAGCAGAAGCAGAAGAACAAGAACAAGAACAAGATGAAGGAGATAACGGTACGTATGGCAGTAGAAGATGTATTGGATTGGTCTCAGTTATGATGAAATCAATCAATCAATCAAATTCTCACTTCTTAATACGATCCTTATCTATTATCTTCTTAATTTTATTTCTCAGATTCTGATCGAAGCCCTTCTTCTAGTGGCGATGATAATGATGAGTAAGTTCTACGTTCTTCATCGTTTCCTCTTCTTCTTCGTCTTCCAATATTTTTTTTTCGGTTCTTCAAAAAAGTTTGATTATTCGTTGTTTTGATTCGATGTTTTTGTTTTGATACCTCTCTATCTACATCGTTATCGTTTTGAAGATCATTTTTCTGTTTGGTTCAGCTCTTCTTTTTGTTTTTGAAAAGCCGATACCGAATTTCCTCTGTTTTAATCGATTGCGAAAGAGGAGGATTGTGTTAAATTACTGATGCCGTTCTTCATATGTTAGATCTTGTTGATCTCAGTGATCCATTTTACGGTCCGATTCTTTGATTCAATGCGGAGATTACGGTTGCATGTTCGGTTTTTTACTCGTAGCTTTGCTTCGTGATTTGTTCGTTACTTGATTTAGCTAAGGTCTCTGTGAAACGATCAGTTCAGAATTGCAGAGGCATGCATGTTAGGTCGTTGAACGTTGCTTGCATTTCTCTTCCGCTTAGCATTTCTGTCGTGTTTGAAGTTATTGCAAGACTGTATATGCAGTCAATCGGCTTTAAATGGAATAATCCTACTAAAAGATTACATATTTCCGTTCTTTCTACGATCTTTTCTGTGTATTGCCACATTCGGGATCTTACATATGGAAACTATTTTGAATTGCGTCGCCGATCAATTTTTTTTGAATTACATCCGATAGAGGTCTAGGAATTACCAAGTGAACTCACAGAGCAATAGGAGGACAGTGGATGAATACGTGAGGATGGCTTAGGCGTGGAGCACCTATTGGGAATTGGGTTACCTATCTCCAACAAATGATCATAATTGAGCGATTTGTCCAAAATGGTCGTCCATGGAAAGGAAAGATTGTTGCTTTTTTGTTGTTCCTTTTGATCGAAGCCTTGGATTATACAGATAACAGTAAACAGAGGCTAGGGCAAGGACTTTTTGCAACTTAATCTGCTTGTGCATAATTCTTGGGGAGTGATTGGCTTGATCATCAGATTGTGTTCATATGAAATTTAAGCAAATTGAGTATTAATAAATATGACAAGCGTAAAGGATAAATTAGTTACTTAACTTACTTCCTGGTAGAGCTTGTGTACATTTTGTTCAATAAGAAAACTATTTTTTGCATTTTTTATCACCAATGTATGTGCCAATGGTTTGTACGCAATATAACTGACGTTGCTTGTCACTTGGTGTTTTTTTGCAGATATTTATTTGTAAAACTATCAGACATTCGGAAAGAAGTGCAATGTCCAATATGTTTAGGTATGATCCATATCTGTTTCACATGAAAGATAATATTACGTTCATCTAGTGTAATTTATAAGATGAGAATACATACACTGTCGAATAAGAGTATTTTATGACTTGTAATTAATGAAGTACCAAAGCAGAAGTCTATGTCTTTATGAATATCATGCACACAAATTGGAAGGGGAGATTGTTGTAGATGTGTTCATATTGGTTCCTTGAAGGCCTTTGGTCAACATATTACCTGCCTACTCTTTGGTTGATATTTACAGGGTTGTTGCTTCAGTTAGAACATATGCAATGAAAAATGGTAGTTATGTTTTCTTTGTATGTTTGTGTTCATGCATGATATACTAACTATCCAAGATTATCATGTTGGTGGTTGCAATGCAGTGTCTCCATTGAACTCCTTTCACCATTTAATAGCTGCATCTTAGGCGATGTTGTCTATTCTTATCACCAGAAGAAAAAACCATTTAATGTGGTCTCTATACTGATGTATTCCTTAGGAACATGCACACTAACCTTTCATTGACCTACTGATCAGAAAAAAGGAAAAAGAAAAAAAGAAAAAGAAAAAGAAAAAGAAAAATCTTACATTGAACTCCCCGGTCCTTTGCACTTTTAATCAGCATAACATGAGATGCATATCCTGAATACTGTAAAAAAGTAGCGAAGATATTCACTTCGCTCTATCCTGTACATCAGTTGATGTCTCTGCATTGTGTTTTATGGTCTTTTTAATATTTTTCATGTATGAAATCTTATCAAGAAAAAGAAGAAATCGAGAAAGAAAAGAGTACTGTGAATGCACTAGCACACTTAATTTACTGCAACTTATGTCTAGATAAACTATATTGAAGATATTCACTTCGCTCTATACCTCTTCTCATATCCAGGAGGTTCTTTTCTGAAGTCATTTTCTTCCTATCATTTTGTTTTAATTTTTAGAATACACGGCATTTTCAATGGATTTACTATTTTCATTCCACATTTTAGAAGTTATATGCATGTTAATATGGATTTAAACCTTCAGCATTTGTTGGATGCAAAACTGAGCAATTTAAAATGAAAATGGCGAAATATTTGATGAGCAAAGATTATATACAGATTGATTTTAATGTTAAGTTGGTGAATGAACTCCTGATAGATAGTAAGAAACGAGTTAGTTTGGTACTTTTCATGCTAGAGTGCCTTCATGACAATGAAGGTCTAGCTACTAGATGTCTCTGTACTTAATGTAGGTAAATGATCAATATAAACTCCTATAAAAGAAGTCTTAAGTAGCAGGATTGAAGTGTTACGAACTTCTATATTTAGTAACCTTCTGAGCCAAATAGAAGCATAGGATCTACTTGTGCTTCCCTACTGTTTCAATGTGATGAATTGAGGGGTCATTTATGGTCTTTGAAGTGATAGTGTGCTTCCCTACTGTTCCAAATTTTCAATAATAATTTTGGTGGTTCATTACTGATTTTATTTTTTTGTAATCATATTCATATATGTTGTCATAGTAAAAAAATTTCTATTTACTCATGATGCCTTTCACTGATACTTACGTGATATATTGTTCCTGTTATGAGTTTTCTTTAGATACCTGGTGTTCTATGGCTTTTGTGAATAGTATTCATTAAGGTGTGGATTTAGGAAATAAATTTCAATCATCGAAAGATATTGTAGGGTTTCTTTCAGATCGCTAAACTTGAAACGGGGCGAACGTCACCTTTAACAATTGTCAAAGCTTAGCAAAATTATGGGGAAGTTTGAACCTTATGGTAGGCTAGGTAATTGAGAATCCAATCTTCTGTTACGGAAGACTGTAGTGTTCATAAAAGGATTTGCATTTGTATTTCTCACCATCAACTACTAAACGCCTATGAACTTACCACAATGAGTTCCATTCCTCTTTTCCTCATCCTAAAGTCTTTACAGCTTTCTTAGAATCCCCACAAGTTGAAGGATCCCATCATGGGGAAGGATAATGCACTAGAGAAAGATGCAATGTAGGAATTTGTATGTCTTGAAGGAAAGTTGGGGAGTTGGGTACAGTATGGCCATCATTAGATCCAGAAGCATAAGGCTTGTGACTTATAAATACATATCTAATCAAAGGTACAGTTGTTTCTAAGTGATTCCTATAAATTTGGTGGGCCATAACATTTACAACTGATTAAACATTGTAGGCGGAAGTGTACCATAAAGTTTTATGCGTTAATACAATGCTCATTGCATATGCTACTGTTGCTAAGATGGGGGATGTTCCTAAGTTATCCATGTTGATGGCGATATATTGATCAGTTACTTGTCATTGGATATTATACTCCATATCTCCTCGATGTTTTGAAAGTGAGGGGGAAGCTAGGGTCTGGAACAAGATGAAATGCATCAGCCACTTCTTCTTGCACCAGAGGTCTTACCATTTCATAAGGAAAATGGAGCTGCAGATCTTCTCATTTCCATTCAAGAGTTCTTATGTGTCTCCACCCCCCATTTGAGACCTCGAGAAACTGTAAGATTCTTTTTATAGATGAGCCTCATCGTGCTGTAAAGAGATCTAGAATTTGGTAAACACCTTAGCAGTTTATAGTTTACCTAGCTCATCAGTCTCTTTTACTGCAGAATCTGATAATCCTCTCGATTGCAGAGCAAGGCTATGGATTTTTTCCTCTTTTTGTTTGTTATGTCTTTAGTGTCAGAACATTCATTAGAATTTTACCATTTACAATGAGTTCCGCATTTTTTACTAGTATGATTCTATAGGAATACTAGAGTTTGGGATATGTATTACTTGCAAACTTTACTAAATCACCTGGCCAACATTCAAATGAACATCCACCCTTACGATGTATGTAGTTAATACAGTAATCTTTTTCTGTAATGTGGTCATCATGGTGATCCTTGGTCACTTTGATCTGCACCTTATATTTTTGCAGAGTATCTTGAACTTCAGTCTTTATTAGTCTTGTGACTATTTATTCACGCTTTATGTATTCTCACAGAAGAACTTTCAAATGTTTTATCGCGTGCATAACTTTCTAAAATGTTTTGGTTTGTTGGTTGTTTTGGTTTCCTTTTCTTTCCCTTGGAATTTTGATCAAGACAAGCAGCAATTTTTGTTGGTCAGCTAATTAGACTTGTTCCAGATCTGACTGACAAATGACATATTGTATGCTGGTTTACTAGTTGGTTGAATGCTGAGCTGAGAGGAAACTGCAGCGCCTGCTGCTTTTTTGTGCAAACTGCTTTCTTTATTTTCCTTCTTAATGGTCTGCATGATTATCGTAGTGTTTTTCTATGAATCCTGGAATTTAGTATGAATAGGAGGAAGAGAAATGAGCCTCTGAGTTTTATTCTGATTCCTACTCAGATCAGACGAAATGAATGAATATCTACCCCCTTTTCCTATTTATAGGCCTCTCTCCCCACTCTTGACCGTCTACCACGGTTATTTATCAAACAATAACAGTCTACCACATGCCTATTACCGCTTAGTTAGAGGTGGAAACCACCAAATCATCCATGTCACCATCTTCAACTTATCTCACCCAATCACCCGTTGACCAAGGGTCCCACCAGATTATGAATAATATTATTATTGCATTACTTTCTGTCCTATTTCACTTTTTGAGTTTTTTTTTTTATCTTTATGGTACTCCCAATTTAGTTAACATACTATGGGCTATCCATGCGTTCCATGTGTCATTTTATTATTTTAGCCATCACAGTTATCAGTTTTGAGAGAAGAGATGACAGAATACTTGTATATTGTTGCCAGGTATTATCCGGAAGACGAGAACTGTAATGGAATGCCTTCATCGATTTTGTAGGGAATGCATTGACAAATCAATGCGACTGGGGTATGTTATGAAACTTTCTTGTGTTTTCTCTCTTCGATTCAGTGTCAGGCACGATCTCCTACAGCTTATATGTCATTGCTGGTACTAATCTTGCAAACACTTGGCTGTTCATATGGTGGATCTTGGATCTATCTAACTTTTTGTTATGGACTGATAATTCAGGAACAATGAATGTCCTGCTTGTCGCACACATTGTGCAAGTCGTCGTTCTTTGAGAGATGATCCAAACTATGATGCCTTAATTGCAACTTTATATCCAGACATTGACAAGTACGAGGAGAAGGTATTTAAATCAACTAAAAGTCTGTCTCTCTTTTACTGTATTTCTTTTTCGAATTGCACTTTGAGCATTCTTTTATACTAAATATCTGGTTGCAGGAACTGGCATTTAGCGATGAGGAAAAGACTCGCAATAAGCATGTAGGGGTATTTACAATATTTATCCTTATAAGATACATCATCATAATCATTGCATTCATGCTACATGCAGGCATGCTAACATGCGTGTGTACTGTCTTTTGTGACATAAACATGTCATCCATGGTCATCAATCTGGGCCATCCAATTATTTTGTCATCCTATGCTTTCACCATATCTTTAAACATACAACAATGGTGGGTTCTAACTCTTGATTAGGGGCGTTCACGAAAATCAGTGGATAAATATGCTTTTTCTGGTTATCACTCCAGAGTTTCAAGAGTCAAGACAGTAATGCTGCCCTTAGGTTCTTTACAGCCCAGAACTTCACACATGCTCAACTATCAAATAAGAGTCTTCACTTCAACGGCTCTTTTACATAATCCACTTGGTCAGAATTTGCATTAACCAAAATGTTGAAATCTTCTCCCTCACTTATCTTGGAGCATTGGTCGAACAAGTCTAGATAACAGTTCTTCTTTTTTATTTATTTATTTTTTATTCTCAAGGAATCTAAATAACACACCAAAATTCACACACACACACACACACACACACACACACACACACACACACACAAAATCTACCAGTGTTCCTGCTGTCTTACATTAAGCCCCTAAATTCTGGTCTTTTTTGATAGATACAAGCATCTATTGCCCAAACCTTCCAACGACAATCTGAAGCCCTTGGTAGGAGACGAACAACAGCTAAATCTGTAACATCATTTACGAGAAGGTCACAGGGAAATTGTCGGAGAGGGAGAAGAAGAAACAACCAAGCCACCAAAATTCAGGGCTCTGAAGATGATGAAGATGGAAATGGTGACAGTAACGGTAATGGGGGAGGCATAGGTTCATCTTCTACTGATGAACAATGTGCAGGTGTGAACAAGAAAAGGTGCAGGAGACGGGCAGGTCGGTGTTCTTCTCAGCCTTCTTCAGCATCTGCCAATGCAAGTGTTGGCTGTAACGAAAATAATGGTTCAGAAGTTAACAAAGAGAGCACAGCTGCATCTCCTTGGGTCGTTGGGACTCCTGAAGTGCTTGTTTGGGGCAGGGGTGGAACCCGGAGTCACACTCGATATGGCAGTGTAAGTGGTGGGAACAGTAAAAACACCAAGAGCAACCGCCTATTCAAGTTGGTAAATTACCTCCGAAGCTTAGAGGAAAATGATGCTGGAGGTATCAAAGAGGATCCTGTCAAATAATTTTGCTTCTGCGGCTCTCATCTGTTCTTCACTGACATGATCTCATGGTTACTCTGTTCACATCCATGTACATCTCATACTTATCCCTTTGGATGAACAAAATATACCAAGGTTGCAGCGATCATATCTTTGCTGCCGACCCTTGTTGTCTGTTAGACATTGACAAGTGAAATTTCTCTTCTACCATTTCATTCCTTTGATTTTACATTCCATCTCATTTCAAATTTCAAAATGTTTATTCAGTTCTTTTGGGGGTTTTCTTGTTATGTTGGTAATGACAAACTCTGGTTCAAGCCGAAGAAATCCATATATTAGAGGCAAAAGAGCCTTCAACCTGCATGGATGATCCAATTCCCAGGGTTGATCCCCACTTAATGCTGAGCTGCAAATAGGGGAAGCACAAGAACCGTTGGCTGGCTTGCGACCTAATTGGACTTCCGGTCGAAGCCATATGGTGAGGTCTCCCTTTTGGACACAAAATCATATATAGTTTTCAACTTCTTTTATTCGATTGCTATGGGCAATTCTGTTTTCAGGTTCTGGCATATCGGCAGAAGGTAAATTAATTTTCCTAATAAACTTATTATCCTTAAATCTCCATGGTGGTTATTCAATCTGTTCTTTCTTTGGAGGTGGGTAGGTGTATGGTGAAATATACTTTGGGAAAAGTTTCAGATCAATTTATAAGGGCCCTATGTGGTTCGGGATCCAAAAAAAAAAAACAAATAGTTTTAAATCTGATACACGATGACAATTAGTTTAAATGTAAATTAATTTTTAAAAATAAATTTTTCAATCACGAACTAGATGGGCCCTAAATTATGTAATCTGTACGGGGTGTTTTTAGGTTAAAACGAAAGACAGAAATAACAGGTTCTCTGTTTAATTTCAAAGTTGATCACAACGGTACTGTAGAATTTTCTCTTACATTTCCCTGCAAACAAACACAACTATTACCTGGTGGTGTGCCTTAATTGATTTCTCTAATATTTAAATTTAAAAATTTTCAGCAACAGAGTCAGGAGTCAGGGATCAAGAAGCTAAGCACATTTGGATCTGAGCTTACCCACTAATTAGTAATTAGGTCATTAAAATATTGGACCATTGGCATGTGTATGACTCAGCGTGCCGTGTGGGGCACTGAGCATCCAACATTTGACACACCCGGCTGAATGAGAAGAGAATTTGCATACTAAAGAGGAGGGGTAATGCTAGAGGCACTTCGGATTTGCACACAAAATCATACCTAGTGTCTAATTTGAGTTTAATTTTGTTTAACGTAGATTTAATTTTGATCTAATTTTTGTCTAATTTAGTTTAAGGTAGGTGCAAATCCAAGGTATTTGTAGCATTTTCCGAAGAGTAGTACTAGTAACCCATTTGGGGAATTGACTTTGAGGACCGCCAGGTCTCCATCAACGCGAACCACCCAATGACTGCTTGCCACATGTACTAACCCCATCCAGTGAGTCCTGGATGGAAGACCTATCGGTCCTCCATATGGTGGACCACCCAATGGATAATGGATGCGTGCCAGAACTTGGGTGGACCATCTAGGTACTCGTGGTCCTCGAGCTTATTTCCCTAAATTATACCTCTGCACCTGCCTGGCTTACGACTTACAAGAGGGAAAGTGTGTTCTGGGATCGTGCACTCCTGGGAATTGGCTTGCAAACCCTGACTCATTTAGAATTTAATGCAAACTAATTGACAAATGCCCTAAAAACTAATTGGTTTGGGTGGGGTTCTGGGATTGAAATAAATTCCTACTAATTACATGGTGGGGTCTTCTTGACCCAGGTTAACTTGAGTCAACAAAATCGAACTCAGTTGCAATAAAACAAGCCATATGTGGCTCTCTCTTTTAAATGGGTGCAAATAACAAGTGCGCGTGGAATTCACACACCCCTTCAAATGGCAGTTGCTTTGCTGTACGGATTCGTATAGTAGTAACTGCTGCAAATTTTTCAAAAACTAAATGATGAGAAAAATTATGGCCACTGTAGATTTGGTTGAAATGAATGCGATTTTGTTGACCAACGGTTGACTCCATCATCAAGGCCCCACCAATCACATGATGGGTCTTCTTGACCCAGGTTAAACATGGGTCAACAAAATTGAACTCAATTGCAATAAAACAAGCAATATGTGGCTCTCTCTCTATCCTGATTTGTGGTTTGTAAAGAGACATGCGGTCAGTTTAGAAGGTACAAACGTTCTTCACACTGTTAGGTTAGGACTTAGGAGATCAGCGGGTACCTCATAAACGTTACTTAGTTTCACTTGCTAAGTTGCCATAATTCTCCCAATGATTTTGAGAGTTAGAGAGAGAGAGAGAGAGAGATGTGATAAAGGCCACAAACCCTAGATGTGGGTACTAGTTGACTGTGCATGGGCCATCTATTTGTCTACGGCTGTCAACTTCCCATCAAGTAGTAGCTTAGCAATCACTCAAATCATTGCGCATATAATGTTATAGGGAAGCGATCCAATAACCCTAGGTCCCGTTATATCAGAGTTACCCAAGGCTGTGAGGCTCACATATTAAGGGCTTATTTTTAGTGAAGATGTTGTTCTCACCATATAGATCATTCTCGACGAAAATCAGCTCATTCTAAAACTTGTAATTCTATCATCCAGTGATTGAAAATCAATGATACAAAAGACGTCTAATTTTTAATTTTTTATGGGCTACTTTGAAGTCTTAGAACGAGCTGATTTTTTTATATAATGATTTGTCTGGTGAGTAGAACATCCTTAGAAGAAAATCAGACGTTAGATCACCCTCTTTTATGGAGAGGGTCACACAAGGGTCACGAAAACCTAAGGTTAGCTTTGTGAACTACAAGAAACTACAGTTATTTAATATGTACAGGTTTACTAATCTAACAAGGGTGTTTAATATTTCATTGTCTAATAAAGTAATCAATAACAAACAACCCTTGCAACAACTAATCATCGATTATCAAACATGTAATTCAGTAACTAGTTATATAAGCAGGGTTTTTGATTTATGCTTCATCAGCAGTCTGTAGATTGATTTACCTTCATGATTTAATGAGAAGACCCACCCCTCAGGAGCTAGTCGATGACTAGTTTTAGTGAGAATTTCCAAGAGAGTTAAATCACATGAAAGCAAGATAGTTCTAATGGAAGTTGAATCGATCCATCGAAAAACAGGAGCTAATGATCCATCTGCAAGTTCAACTTGCTCAATTTGCAATGGAAGACCAAAGTGAAAACAATGAAGAAATACCCAACATATACTCAATACATCTGCCATCGAAAATCCCTCGGCAAGATGGAGACATGGAAACATACCTCAACTTATTCTATACATGGTTAAGGATGGAAACTTAGACTACAAAAATACAGATACATACGGGCATTATCTTGAGCAGCTTGAAGCTTACTCAAGGCAAATATAGTCATATATAGTAGAAACGTTAGAAGTAATGCCTTTACGGACATAACATATTGTTAAGTACACGCAAACAGAACGGCAAACACACTGTAGATAACCTATTAAGAGTAGAAAACCTAGATAAGCATGACCATGGGATGAGCAATGCGCAATTGTTGCATTTTAGTATTTGATTTAGATACAATTAATCAATACATAGGCATCATGAACACCACCATTAGTGCATAAAGGAAGCCACAAGATGACAGAAGAGAGAGAGCATGCTTAATAATAAGCAAACAGTTAGTTCTTATCTGATCTGGAAATGCTTGTAACTGGAATTTTCAGGGAGGGTGGTAATTGGCAACCTCCCAGTTTGGTCAGCTTGCCTGCAATGATTTTCCTTCAACTGAGGGCTCCCACCTTTACGGCCCGAACCTTCTCCATGAGATTCAGAAGAGCTCTTCCTGCGTCGCTCATTGTGCCCAGCCAAACGTCTACGACAGCTCCTCTTAGCTTCGTCAAACTCTGACAGCTCATGGAACCTGAATAAATGAATCAGTAAAAGAAATTTTATTAGCAAACCAGAACTACAAATACAGAGACAGTTCCAAGCATAATAAAATGAAAATGGAGGAGATCGTTGATTATGATGGTATGACACCTGATTAGAAGACTACAGATGAAAGATGAACATACAGTCTTCAAAAGCTAAACAAAAATAAAAAATAAAAAATACCCCATGGTTTAAATATGAGACTAAGAAACCGAAGCTCGCCTATGCCAAATCAATGTTTTTGCAAATGAGATGCTGAAACAGTTTTATCCTCTTCTCCAATTTGCTCCCTCTAGATAAGGAGTTGCATTTAGTATTCAATTTAGATACAATTCATCAATACATTTAGTATTTGATTTTGAAGTCTGATGGGTGATGCTTCTGTCTCTCTTTAATCTAATAGAAGGTTGGTCTGCTGTCTCCTATTGTCAAACTTCTATAGAATTTTCTATCTTTTCATTCTCTGCTGGCACATCTGTGGACTGGAATACTCGCATTTTCAAGGTCAGGATTCTCAATTCTGAAAGCATGATCATCAAGATCAAGAATTCGCTTTGTTTCTAGAAGCTGCAATCTTCTGAATTGGTCTATAATTGGGATAAAGTTGTAAGAGGAACAGTTTCATAGCGTATGCTAAGATTAAGAAACACTCAGGTATGAGGGGAAGTTTTATGTGAAATCCAGCTTGAATTGGGTTATTGAGAGCCTAGAGGAGAAGCTGTAGTATGAACAGAATCAAAATGAAATTGAAACTAGATGTCAAGATTCCAGTAGAAATAGAGTTGATAAAAATTTATGTAAGATAGAATTCTGTTCCTGCCCTTTACAACCCATGTTCTAGAGCTACCATTGCACATTTCTTCAGCCAAGAGAACTCAAGTTGAAGAAAAAATTAATTGACCTGACGGATGAAATAAAATGAAAAACTCAAATAAACTATAAAATAAAATTAAAAAATTTAACTTCAATAAACATAACAAAGAAAAGAAAAGGAAAAAAAAAAGTCCAAATTTGTTCTTAAATTTGTGAAAAAAATGACCAATTGAGTGGGTCAAGAGAGCTATGATTCCAAACCTACTTTTAATGTATAATTAATAGGTTTTTGATGCACATAAATCAAGTTAATTTACCAAACCAAAATTGTAAAAGATCTCAGAGATCACAATTATTACTAGAACTCAAGTGACCCACAAAGCTAAACACAACAATTGAAGGAACAATGAAAGAAAATAACTCCAAAACTTTTCATCAATTTTGAGAAGAAAAAAAATGCCAGTAACCTCATTGAAGCCACTAATAGTACTGTACAATTCACAAGTTCCTGTCTGCATAATCAAGTTAATTTACCAAACAAAAACCATTAAACTTCTCAGAGATCATAATTATTACTAGAACTCAAGTGACCAACAAACCTTAACTCCAAAATTAACAGAAAAATCTATAAAGACATGCAAGAAAATTAAAAAAAGATTCTTGACTCAGTGGTCAAGGGAGCCATAATTCCAAACCCACTATCAGAATACAATTAACAGGTTTCCATGTACATGAATCAAATTAATTTTTATGAAACAAAAATCAATAAACATCTCAGATATCACAAAAATGACTAAAATTCAAGACACCCACAAATCTTGACTCCAAATAACAACAGAAAAAATCTATACAGACCCACAAGAAAATTAGAAAACAATTCCTGAGTGAATGGTCAACAGACTCATAATTCCAGACCCAGTTACAGAACTATATTATTAACAGGATTCCATGTGCTGGTGTGCATAAATCAAGTTAATTTACCAAACAAAAATCATTAAACCTCTCAGAGATCACAAAAGTGACTAAAATTCAAGTAACCCAGAAAGCTTCACACCAAAAACAACAGAAAAATCAACACAAACATGAAAGAAAATTTAAAAAAACGATTCTTAACCTGCTACATTGCTGACAGAACCGTTGTCGAAGACCAGCAACCATAACAACAGGAGCCTTAGAGTGATGCTCGCACACCTTATGACGTCGGTGGTACCTTTTGGCTTCACTTAGATCAACCATACACTTCTCCGCCTGACAGCAAGGCTGCGCCACTCCTCCTCCGCCGGAGCTACCACCACCACCACCGTTGGATCCTTTCTTAGAAAATGGACCCTTTTTCCTCTTGTCATCATCAGACCCAAACCCTTCTTCTTCCTCTGCATCCTCCTCCTTCTTAGCTTTCTCCTTCAAGCTTCTTTTCCCCCCTTCTGGTCTACTCTTAGCCTCCATTTTCTAGAGAGAGAAAGAGAATTGGAGAATGAAATGAGAGTTGGGTGAGAACTGTTTGAGTTGTAGAAGAAGAGAAGTGGAATTAGATGAAGCTGAGAGATCAATAAGAGAAAAGGTGAAAAAGGGAGAGAAGGGACTGTGAGGACCACAAGCTCCATTTTTTTTTTTTCACCCCTCCTGTCAGTGAGTGATTCAGTATTAATCAGTTTTAGAGAGAGAAAGAAAGAGAGAGACAGAAGTGAGTGATGGATTGGTAAGAATTTCTGAATTGATGGAAAGAGTTTAGAAGCTCTACTGACTTGTCCACCTAGTTTTTATTTTTTGTTAGTCAAGTCAATTGGCCAGTTTGGTACCTGATTTTTAACTGACATCTTAGAACCAGATCCAAAAATCTTGGTTCTAAACCTTAGTAATCAGAACTATTGTAGAGATCAGATCTAGAAACTCGCTCCCGCTTTTGAACTACACTCTTATAATTTTGCTACAAAGAATTTTTAGAGTTTCGGGAACATTTTTTAATTGGACATTTTGACACTTTTATTTCTCACTCTCACTCATTCTGCTCTATACTATGATTACTTAGTTTTAGACTGAAACCAAATTCGACAACATGTTGATCAAATAGAATTGTGCCACATGGGATATTTGTGGAGGTGGTGTATCAAATTTTTATCAGTCTTAAAGATGCACTCAAGTGTTTACTCTCAATGAGTGAGTGGGTTGGTGAGCATTTTTTGGGTTGGCCCCCTACCTCAGACTGCTCTCTTCTTCACCCTCCGTTTACATCTCTTTCTTCCGGTCCTTCTCAGCACGAACCGTTTTGACTGTGACAATTCGGCCTTTTTTCCAAACCTACACTGTTAGGATTTCAGTAACACCATCCATCTTCCTCCTTTCTTTTTCCACTTTTTTTTTTTTATTTATTTATGGGTCATGATCCTTAGGGGCCAAAATTTTAAAAAACTTTCCACCCTTAATTTCAATAATCCAATAGTTTAAAATTTGTGGACATAATTCTAACCCTTTCGTCCATATAATGCCGACCCTTTCGTCCATATAATGCCGACCATTAATTTCATTATGATCAAAATTATTTATCAGTGAATTTTAAACCATTAGACGGATGAAATTGGTTGAAATCTTTTAACAAGAACATGGTATCATAAGATTATGCAACCCTTTTTATTAAAAAAAATAAATAAAAATGTTCTTCCATGTCAATACCAAGCAAACAATGATGGGTCTTGTTAACGTGTGCTATTTTTGAAGTAGGTTTTTTGTAAGTTAGAGATCTTCAAATCAGCTGAATTTTTGTAGAAATAATATTATCAGTAGTTATAAGATGTTCACAGAAAATCAGCTCAATCAGAGATATCTAACCCTTCAAACAAATCACTTTAAATGTCAGCCGTTAATTCAAACTATTAAAGTCTAAATTAAGTGTCCGTAGTGCTAGAGGGTGTTAGAGGTCTCGGATTGAGCTGATTTTTTTAGATATGATCCAAATAGTATAAATAACATACATATCAAAAAATTAGCCTATTTGGACAATCTTAAGAAATTAAACAATACACAAAACCTAAAAGCTTATCATGTGCCAGGGCACATGTTAACAAAATCCAACAATGATAATCCAGCGTTTGGAACCCATGGACCTTAAATATGAAAACGGTAATGCTAGGGTTACAGCAGCATCTACCGAAGATGCTACCGAAGATTATGTGGACACCTACATGGAGCCTCAAACTTGTCCGGTAGTGCATGCCTCGTTGGCATTTTCGACTTTTTTTCAAATCATCCGTAATTGCAGGCACAGAATCCTGATTCTATTTTGGGTTATTACTCACCGTTGATAAAGAACTAAATCAACGGCTGAGATTAAAATCTTTTAAGGTAATCTCTCCTACAATCCAAACACAAATCGAGAACAAACAAAATTGGGATTTCTTCGGCTGGACGACCACCGGCGACTAGGGCAGCAAAACATTTTTTGTCGCCGCCTCTCTCCGGCGAGGTAGAACGCCATATCCGGCCGCGATTTCTCTCTCCCTACGGTATCTTCTCATCTTCCTCATCTCCAAATAAAAAAAAACTTCAAAAACTTATTTTTCCATTAAACCCTAGATCGAGATGAGGAAGAAGATCAGAAGATAAAGGGAAAAGTTTGTTTTCTATGAAATCAATAACACGACCGTAGTGAGAATTGAACCCGGACATGTACAGAATCTAAAATTTCACCCAATACTAAACGGCGCCTTTTGCTACAGTTATGATAATTCCCCCTCATGAACAGGACAACACACATCAATGAAATGAAAATTATGGAATGGTGTTAAAAAGACATAAGTTCTTGTAACCTCCATTATTATTGATTGGAATAAAAAATTACATCCAAACAAAAGAGTTGGGGTTTGTAACCTCCATTTCAATACAACAAACACATAAAAGATTGAACATGCAAACTGGAAAGTATGAATGTGACCCACTTTCTACAAAATCAAAATTTACATTTACTTGCTTCATAAAAGGCCAGCCCCTGATCAATTACAATGATACAACTCTTCAAATGCAGGGGGAAGCCTGTTACCAAGGATTCACGTCTCCAACCGGTCACGTAGTCCAGTTCAAGATCTTCTCACCTGGACTCAAGAAAACTGTCTTATCATGCGGCAATTCACGAGCAACCCATTCAGTATTGATGGAAAGCATCTTCTGGTTGAGCAAGTTGTGGGAACATCAACGCTTGCTTCGAAGGGTTGGCAAGTAATTTTTGCTTCCTCAAAATTACTTCTTAATTTTTGCTCTAAATAACTAGATCTAGGGTTTAATGGAGAAATGAGTTTTTAAATTACTTAAAGATGAGGAAGAAGAGAAGATAATGGAGGGAGAAAGAAATCGCAGCTGGATTTGACGTTGTACGCCTTGCCGGAGAGCGACGGCGACGAGGTCTTTTGCTGCCCTAGGTTGCCGGTGGTCGTCCAGAGAAAGGGAAATCCCCAAATTTTTTTGGATTTGGGTTGCAAAAGACAAAGCAAAAAGAATTTTAATCTCAGCCGTTGTTTGGGTACTTTATCAACGGTTGGTTATAAGCCCAAATAGAGTCTAGAATTTCGTGTCTGAATTGTGAAAAGAAAAAAAAGTTGAAAAGTGCCAACAAGTTACCGCACAATATCGAGGCGCCAGATCGACCGCCACATCTGCTTCGGTAGAAACTTCTGTAGGTTTTTGCTGTAACCCTAGCATTACCGATATGAAAAAGAAAAAGAAAAAAAAGTAAAAGAGTGAAAAGTAAAAGGTGATAATTTAAAGATGGTGTACAAATTTGAAAGGTACATTTGAGATGATTATTCGAACTGATGGGGTGTGAGTCTATACTCTATACATAAAGTTGGAAGTGATAGTACACATTCTTATTGATTAGGATCTTAGTGGACCCCGTGCTATAAAGCTGCAATTATATTCAATTTAATGCACGATCCCATGAACCTAATGCCAAGGATTAAAAAGCAACAGACACTAGGTTTGTTGCGACGATTTAATCTTTTTGTATTGTATGGTTATGAGTCTAATTTTATATAACAGATTTTTTCTACTTGCACTACGTAGTTAGGGAACATGCTCTTTTATAATAATTTTAAGGGTCATCTTAAATGTCAGATTGGTATCGACGACTCCTCTAGTATTTAGTCTTACAACATCATATTTATAAGAGACCTGCTAGACTTACCGCATTTTTTGGGGATTTACATCTCATGCTTAAGTGGAGTCCATGCTTTAAAGTTTGGAAAGAACAAAATTTGAGGATGTGATTTAAATCACGAGGTGAAAATAGTTTTACGATTGTCATACGGTATAAAATATACCACAGAATTCACAGTAAATCTAGCATTTTCCTATTTATAATCTTAGTAGACCTGAAAAAAAATTAATGAATAATCAATCAACTGATCATTGTCTCTATTGGCCACCAAAAGGCCACCAATCTCAATTGGAAAGAGAAGAAGATATGGTGTTCAGTGAGGGAATATTTGGCACACCCCTTCAACCCAATTTGTAGTTTGTTTGCTTTTGCTTGAAAAGATTTACATTTGCACAAAATAAAAATTCTACTTTGACATGTTTTGTGATTTGATGAAAGAAAGGACTTAAAGAGTCTTAGATGACCATTAATATCCTATATGAATTGGACAATTAATTTTAACAAAAAGTTCAGAAGAAGAAGATAGGAAACACTGTCAAAAGCAAGAAAAGGAACATTTTGAGTGGGAACTATAAACTTTAAGTTGGGACTTGGGAGTTGAAGAAAAATTTTTGTTGCCTTTTCCTCATGACTTTTAAACATATGCATACGGCCATTTATAGAAGTTCTGAGATACTTATTAGGTATGGTGGAGGAATATGTTGCCCAACAAAAACCCTAAACTTTAATGTGTCATTCTCAGCATGCACCATATGATTTCCTCTTCATATTGGTCATCCCCATATAAACCCATCAAAAGTTGATTTATATTAACAATACAAATGGACAGCCAATAAATAACCAAATTTCTTACGGCTGGTGTTAAAAGTTTTAAAATGCATAGAATTTTATGTGGGGATGATCTACATGTTGAATAGATCTAAGGGCGGAGCCACCTTGAAACCTGAGGGACCCTGTCACCCCAGCCTTATGGTACTCTCTTTGATTTTTTGGTACTATATTATACATAAAACTTGATTAGTTCTATGTATTGGTCCCTGCCCACTTTCTTTTTTAATACTTTGGCCCCTACAACCACAAAATTCTAACTCCGCCCATGTTATAGATCAATCATCCTCACCAAAACATAACCCTTAGATCATCTACATGTAACACGTACAATATGCTTGGATGAGTCTCTGACTAGCCATTTCCTATGAAAACCAAATGATGAATTTTGAACCGTCCATTTCACGGTTAATTAACTTTCCCCTTAAACAATTCTTTGCAACTAGAATTGTCTCCATATAGGCCCTACATAGTACATATTGGTGTACAAAATTATGTAAGAACAATGAACTAGAATAAGTTGAATCATCTTTTTTTTTTTAATCAGAATAAATTGAAGAATCTCAATAGCGCGCTCTACTTTTCTAGGGTTCCTATTTTCTTTCATTCTTACATTTAGGAGATGCTCTTGTCTGCTGCAGTTGGAACCCATATATGGATTGATGAAGTGAAATTGTATGGATCGAATAACCTTTGTATGTATAGATAGGCTTTGTTGTTTTGTTCATGATCAGGACCCAGTTTTCGTCGTCCTGCTCTACAAAAGAATTGCTTTCAGTAGCTAGCAGCATTGTCGTTTACGTTTAGGTTGAACGAATGTAACTTTCTTTACATCCCAAAGAATATACAAACAATCTTTCACTCTCTCTCTTTGGATCTCTCTATCTCTTCGAATCAATACCAATTACTTTAGTTTTCTCTCTAACGTGCCTTCATCATTTGAAACCTATAATCTCTGTATAGTACCCATGCATTATAACCAATCAAGAAATAAGGCCATGGCCCGGCCACTTGGCGCGTACTTGCAGCGCCATGTCACAAGTGGCCAGGTATGTGACACAAGAGTAAGGATTAATTCCACATGTAATAGAATTTTTGTTGAGAAGTGTGGAGTCTGTTCACGGGAAGGGGACTAAAGTCCCAGGACACCATCAAATTAATGGGCAGTGCTTTTTGGTTTTCGGTGTTTGTGTTAGACTCCTTCGGGTTCAAGGAAGTTGTTGTGTACTTGCGTCGGCCCATTGATATTTTGAAATTTCCTATAGAAGGTTTTCTGTTACTAGTAGAATTATAATTTTTAATTCTGTCATGACTCTAATACTTGCAGATGTTAGTATAGTCTGTTTATTGTACTGGACGAGTCTGAGAGAGCAGAGCTTGTATATGAGAGTGAGTTATGGAGTGGTGAGATTTCTGTGAATGTAGAGAGGTCTAAGTGATTGTATTTCGAATTTCTCTGATTATAGTGGATTTGAACGATTCTAAGGTTTTTTTTTTTCAGAATTTTTTTCCTCATAGATATTAGGTGTTGTTATATTATATTTTTGTTTCCCTATTATACTTGTAGGGGTTAGGGTTCCCAACAACATCCACCTAAAAAGGAGGTGTTCTAGATTGAAAGCCGAAGCCGGTCCAGCAAGAAAATACTACAAGTACCTTAGATTTGCACCTTTGCTAATACCATTATTTTATTCAAATTAGACCAAAGCTAGACCTACGTTAGACCAAATAAGACTCAAATTAGACCAAAATTAGACATCAGGTATGATTTTATGTGCAAATCCGAAGTGCTTGTAGCATTACCCCAGCCAGCAACACTAGAAAATTCCATCAAATTAACTTTTAGGTTAGGAGTCATAGGATATCAGCGGTTACGTACCTCATAAACGTACGTTAGTTCAATACTTCAATTCTCAAATGCTATTGAGAATTTGTTAGAAAGAGGTGATAACATTATTCGGGAGGTCCAGTGATCGATCCTCCTGATGGTCACTCACACAATAAGATTTTAACCGGTTGTGTGTGGATAGGAGGTCTGCTCACACTCTAGGGACTAGTCGGGTGCTCAAAGAGGCCCGGATACCCTAGATCTCAAAAAAAAAAAAAAAAAAAAAACATTATTCGGGCCACAAACCCTAGAAGAGTGCAATAGTTAACTGTGCATGGGCCACCTATTTGTCTACCTACAGAGTCAACATCCAATCATGCCTGTCAAGTTCATACCACGAAGTAGCTTAGCAATCACTCAGCCATAAACTGGTCCAACCATTGAAGCTCGATCTGTACTCTATTTTTCAAGAGAAAAAATAATTGCACATGAAGAGCTCTGAACGTACGTACTTTAGCAATTCAGCTTATTAAAAGAAAAAAAAATCCGAAAAGTTTTTAGTAATAATATAAAAAAAAATGCAGACTATAAATCAACACAATTTTTAGTTGAATTTATGGTCAATTACGTGGAATCAACAGTACAAATTTTATAAAATAATATAAAATTTAGAAACCATTCTGTAATTATGATGTCGACTCTACATAACTGAACGCAACCTGACCTCCGGAATTAGATTCTAAACCCCAAGCCCATTCGATTTGTTTGATAGAATATTCGTCGGCTTTGATCATCATCATCATCATCATCATCATCATTATCATCGTCCCAATAAAAGAGAAATAATCGAAATCAAATCCCAGAATGTTGTTCCCATTGGATTGGGGCAAGCCCAACCCAAGTTCAGGTCAGAACCACTCTTTTCAGTTCAGCCCACTTGAATCTTATTTGCATGCCCCATAACATAACAAATGCAAATTTAGGGTAGGAGATGCCTACAACCGGGACCTGCTTGAAGGCTTTTAATAACATTTTATATAACACCAATTCCTTCACAGAATTACATTTCACTAATTTACCAAAGATTTAGGTCTCAGTCTTAACTAATGAAAAAGAGAAAATCTAACTTTTACATATAGTAGTACATCATCTTCAATAAAATTTGCAGAATGTCCGTGCGATTCACTAGTCGTTTAATACATAAACAACATAGATGCAAAAGAAGCTTTACTTGACAAGAGACCTATGAAAGCAACCGCGAAGCTTGGGGATTCCGGTCATGTTAAGATTTAGAACTATTGGTCTTGGGTTGGGCTTCCCAAGCCCAAGTTTCTTTTCTGTTAGTAGTAGCTTCTTGGTGTTGAGCATCTTGTTTCTATCACTGCTATCGAATCCACCCACTAGGGATGGCAACGGGTGGGACAGGGACGGGTATGCCTCCTCCATCCTTTTCATTAGTTCGGAAGGGGATGGTGAATCTCCTATAAGGGACAGGTTCCTTGCGAGTCCCCACTTCACTTTGTAAATCATATTTTTAAAGGTTAAAAATTACTTAAATACGTTTAAGAATATAAAAATAACGTGATACATATATAATTGTAGTATAAAAATAATTACATATCTTATAATTAAATTCATATATAAATAATTTATAGATAATTATATATATTCACTAAACGAGACGGAAATGGGGTGGGGAATGTGATCCCGTCCTCGCCCCATCTCGTCGGGTATGTAGTTTTCTTCCCATCCCCGCCCCATTAGGGGCAGATCGCTATGAGGACCTGGGCTCGTGGGCATTTTTGACATCCCTACCACCCACAACACCAATGATGAAATAAATTTTGCTTAATGGTTAGATACTTGGATATTTGATCAGGCCTCTCGATGGGATATGCTCTACAGTTAACTAAACACAAACGTGTATGTGGGCCCACTCATGTGTATCTAATGTGGCAAACACGTGGGAAGAAGCTGGGAAGTAATTGTGTATTTAGGGTTGTAGAAAAGCACTTGCTAGAGTGGCTAGAAGCATGAGTTTCAACTTTCTATTGTTTAGGTCTTGGCATAACGAATGCGATTTTGTAGACCCACCATCGTTTAGACTCGCTGAGGAACCTACCATGTGATTGGTTAATGATGTTAACCTTCCACCAATTACAAGAGCTCACAAGTGGGTTTAGCGGCGGTGGGTCTACAATATCGCATTCGAGTTTTACTTATTTGAATGCATCCTCGTTGGCTTTATTACCAATTTCGCACAAAATTGTAGTATGAAAAAAGTTCGAGTATTATACAATACATTGAGTAAAATAAATCCAATATTTTTTTTTTATTTTAAATAACAAAATATATTAACATAGTTTGCAAATTTAAATTTATATTATATTTTTGGTGAAAGAGCTATAATCCAATTGCAAATACAACTTGTATATCCACAGTAAGACTAAATCGAATAAAAAATACCAACTAACTCTGCTAAGCAATTATTTTTATTTTCCATTGTTTAATATGAATTGAGCAATGATATTTAGACCTCCAAATAAGTATCGACATGATCTTGAAGAAAATTTGATAAGACTCGGAGAAAGAAAGAGAGATTGTAGAATAGGAACTCGCCTGAGTCGAGGATCGTTCTTTCTTTAAGACAATATTTGCACTCTACACTTGCTAGAAATAATTGGAAAGAGTTATAACAAATTTACCACCCAAGATAAAATAAACATAATACTAGACTGTATATGTAGGATTTAATTTGCAGAACAAAATCCAATCCCAAACATCAAAGAATAAAACCACTCAGAGATATCACACAAAGAGACTTGAATTGTTGCCTGAAAAATGTGATTTGAAAACCACTAGAGGTAGGCTATTAATAGTAAATTCTACACCTCTTAGGAAATGCCACAAATCATGACTATTCACTATAACTATTCATGAATAATCACATAAACATAACTGGTTATGAATCATCACCACTTGTGATTATCTATGAACAGTCACAAACCTCTTCAGCTATTCATGAATAGTCACAACCCTTGAAAATTCATCTAATATAAACATCTTTAAATATAAAAAATTCCTAACACATGTCATCTCAGTGACTACATTCACGTCAAAGTCTTAGGTTGTGCTTGGTGCTAGTGAATTTTAGCAAATTTACAACTAAAAATTATAGTACATGTGTTTTGATTGTGGTTGTAGAAGTTTAATTATTACACTAATTTTTAGTAGACTTCCCACATGAATAAGGTAAAATAGGGTGTAGATATTTACTGTCTTATTGTGACAAAAAAAATTCACACCTTATTTCATAAAATTTATGTGGGGGCTTACTACAAATTAGTGTAATGATTGCACTCCTTCAACCACAATCAAAACAAATACAATAAAATTTTAGCCTGTGAATTTTTGTAAAAATTCACTGAATATCAAGCACAACTTTAAATCTCTATTATAAAGCAGAGTAGTCTACAACTTGAAAGATAAATCTTGGACGTCCATCTTAGAACACAACTTGAAAGATAAATCTTGGTTGTCCCTAGGGGTGTCAACGGGTCGGTTCCGGATCGGAACCTAAAGGTTCCAGATCCGGTCCCGTTAATATGAAGCGGTTTTGGATCCTTTCGGTTCCGGTTCCGGAACCTCAATTGGTGGTTCCAGATCCGGTACCGCTAGGATCCGCGGGTACCCACGGGTACCCGATACCCGTTTTAAGTTATTATTTTTTTTATTTTTTCACACAAAACCTATTTGTATTTTATATTTTTGTATTATATTCAATTATAAATTTTATTTTATTATAAAATTTGTTAAATAATAGTCATTGGTTTCTTTTTTTTTAATTAAAAAAAAGTTAAAAAAATTAAAAAATTGTTATATAATAGTAAATTAAATTATAAAATTATAGAATTTATACGGAACCGGGTACCGCGGGTACCCGATGGGTGGATCCGAAATGGATCCGAAAAATTTCGGATCCAAAACGGGTAGATCCGAAATGGATCCGAAATTTATCGGATCCACAAAGTGAGGTCCCGGAACCGCAAAAACCGGTTCCGGNTTTCAAAAAATGGTTTATTAACGGTCTAAAACTGTCGTTTTCATTTTTGACTACACCTTTTTTGACAGACCCTTCGACGGACTGAAACCGTCAAAAACAACGATTTTCGACAGTTTTCACCTGTCAAAAAATGTCATTTTTGGCATAGTGTACCATGCTGTTACGGGACATCAGATAACTGTTGTATCGATAACCGTAAAGTGGGTATCGATACCTTCTAGGTTTGTGGCTTTTTTTTAGGTGGTTTTAGAGTCCTAGTGGGTTTGGAAAACTTCTATTTATGCGTAGGTTTGATGAAATCTATAAATAGGAGGTCCTAGGTAGTCCATAAGGATGTAGAAAAACGTGGGTAACTCTTGTGATTGAAGAAGAGAGAATCCAAATTAAATTTAGAGTTCCTAGAGGTCTAAAAGAGGTAAACTAAGGTTTTGATCTTCTTCTGTGCTTCTTATATAGAATAAGGGTGACGTTTTGAGGTGAGAGATATCTTTAATTATTCTTATTATTTATTAATTGAATTGATTGTGCTTTCGTCCGAGGTTTTTACTCAAGTTTGGAGTTTTCCTCGTAAATTTTGTGCCTGATGTGTTTATTATATTTATCATTCTTATTGCATCATTCTACATAATCGATCGCTGGGCTAGGACCTAAAAAATCCTACCAAATTGGTATCAGAGTTGTGCTGAAGTTGAAGTTGAAGAAGTAGAAGATGGCTACAAAGGTTTCAAACTCTACGAAGTTTGATATAGAGAAATATTCTGGGCTGATAAATTTTAGCTTATAGAAAATTCAAGTCGAGGATGTGCTGATCCAACACGATTTGATCAAGGCGCTGAAGGGTCATGTAGGAAAACTCGCTGATATGAACAGCGATGGTCGGGATGATTTGGATATGAGGGCTGCGAGTCAGATACGGTTGCTTCTCACCAAGAACATTTTAGCAAACGTTTCACAAATCAGTAGCGGTAAGGAGCTTTGGAAAAAACTGGAAAGCTTGTATCTGATGAACTCTCGTTCTAATAGATTATTCCTAAAAGAGCAGTTTTACATGCTGAAGATGAGTAAAGGTACGCTATTGTAAATCACCTAAGCGTTTTGAATTCAATTTATTATGAACTTGAAGCGTTAGGAGTGAAAGTTGAAGATGATGACAAAGCACTTCGCCTCCTCTTGTCTCTTCCACCATCTTATAAGTATTTAGTGGCGTGCTTAAAGTAAGGAAAAGAAGCTTTAAGTCTTACTGAGGTTACTGGATCACTTTTGTCCGAAAAGAAAGAAAAGAATAAGGGGGCTGGTGGAGTAGACCTGGGTTTATATGTTGGTGAGTAGGAAAAGAAAAATTTTTGTTGGAAGTACGGGCAATTGGGTCACTTGAGAAGGGATTGCAAAGGGAAAAGTAATGGGGTTGGCTCGGCGAATGGTCCCAATTAGTTCACTAACTATGTTGAAACCGTTGGTAGTGATGACGGTGAAGTTGTTTTAACTGTTGCTGATTTTAGTCATGGAAAGACTGGATTTTAGATAGTGGTGCCACGAGGCATATATGCGCACACCGGTCATATTTCGATAGGTATGTGGGGTGTGGTGGTAGTGTTGTGTTGACTGGCAATGGCTCGGAACTATCGATGATGGGAGTCGGTGAATCTAATTAGTATAATTAGTCTTGTTTCGATAGGTATGTGGGTGTGGTGATGGTGTTATGTTGAGTAGGAATCTAATTAGTCTTTCCCAATTAGATTCTGATGGTTTGAAGTATTCTTATTTCGGTGGAGTACTGAAAGCTTATCGAGGAGCTACTGTGATCATAAAAGGAAGCCCTAGCAGGGGCTTATACACTCTGATAAAGTCAGAGGTGGGTGGAGCGATGGATGGACCCATGTCTTCGGTTTGGACTGTGAGGTCTCGTGGGAGTTTGGCAGCAGGTGGAGTTCCAAAAGCTCGGATGATCAAGAAGTGGGTTCCAAAGTTAGTTGTTAAGTCCAAGAGTGACTTGGGCTTGGCAGATCATCATCAATGATGATCGGCGGCCCAAAAGGGTGTGTGATGAGCATGATGACTTGATTGTTTTGAATAAGTGGAAACGGTGGCTAAATATTCATGGAGCAAGCAAGCAGCTGATTAGATGGGTGGTGTTTGCTAAAAAGGTGGAGATTTGTAAGATTTTGGCAAATCCTAGGAGGTATCGATACCATAAAAATTGGTATCGATACTATACTGTTACGGGACATCAGATGGTTATGGTATCGATACCCACTTTCTGGGTATCGATACCCACTTTCTGGGTATCGATATACTTTGAGTTTGTGGCCTTTTTTTTAGCGGTTTTAGAGTCCTAGTGGGTTTGAAAAATTTTTATTTGTGTGTGGGTTTGATGAAATCTATAAATATGAGGTCATAGGTCATCCCTAAGGGTGTAGAAAAACGTGAGTAACTCTTGTGATTGAGGAGTAGAGAATCCAAATCAAGTTAGGAGTTTGTGGAGGTCAAGAAGAGGTAAACTAAGATTTTGGTCTTCTTGTGTGGTTGTGTGGAATAAGGGTGACGTTTTGAGGTAAAAGATCTCTGTAATTATTTTTATTGTTTATTAATTGAATTGATTGTACTTTCATCTGAGGTTTTTACCAAAGTTTAGACTTTTCCTCATAAATCTTGTGCCTTGTGTATTTGGTTCTGTTTTTATTATATTTCTCGTTCTTGTTGCATCGTTCTACATAATCGATCGTCAGGCTAGGACCTAAAAAATCCTAACAGTAGATACTTCTTTTAGGGTTGAGAACATTTTCCTATAAGATATGATGCATTCCAACTATGTTGGCATCCAATAACGACGCATCAATCATTTGAGGGGCGACCTAACTTACACAAAATGGTAATAAATTAAATGGAGTCCATGTTTTCATATCTACTGAGGAAAGGGGAATATGATCAAAGTAGTCACTAACTCCCTATGAAAGCATAACTCCATGTCTAGTTAAGCAGTCGGCTGCAAACTTAACTTTCCTATAGACATGCCATCACATATGATAATCTTATGGTTTGTTTGGATGGAGATTTTAAGTAGGAATTTTGTGGGGATTAGGAATTTGGTGAAAAATTAGTTAGATTTATAACATGATTTCTAATTAGTTTTCTACCAAATTCTCGGTCCCCACCAAATCTCTACTCAAAATTCCACATCAAACAGATTATTAATTGACGAAAAATGCTAAATTTACTGTATTTTCTTACTGCAAATCTTACTGTATAGTTATCACACGGTTCTCAAATAATCTCATATCCGTCGTTATTTGCGTCGTTTCTAAATTGACACAAATACCCTTTTAAATAAATTTTGCAGTAAGATTTGCAATACACAAGTGTAGCATCACCGTTAATTGACTTGGTGCGCTTCCACCGGGCTGCAACTTTTCAGGGAATGTTATTTGATTTGCAAGAAGAAGTGATTGCAGACTTCGAGTCAGATGCTATCACATACATATGATAATCTTAATTGACCTTAATGGTCCTCGATGAGCCACATTTCCGGTGTATGGCCAAGTGGTGGGCCTATTAATCTGATCACCAATGTGATGTTTGTTTACCAAACGTTGACCTTATACAATAGTGGTCAACGAGTTGGTTGACTCAATCAGGAGTCAATAAGTCTATGTGAATGTGATGGGGAATTAATTAGACAATTTAGACTGTATGACGTGGGATCAATTCAAAAGAATGAAGAATAATATGTAAGCAAAATTATATATGAAGGAGGTGGTGGATTTCTACCAAATTTTGCTGTCAAATCTAATACAAAATATTAAGATCAAGATATTCTTACATCATATATTTCTTTATTATAATGTTGTACACGAGTCACTGTGACCCCACACGGATATGTTTAGGATTTTGATTTATTATACTAGAAGATTTTCTCTCCTTGTCGGTCGTCTTAAAATATATATATAGTTCGAAAAATTCTAGGTCTATCAATGTTAGTTGAGGTTTAAGGATTAATAAAACAAGAGATGTTTTAGAAAAATTTGAAAAATTTATAAGGGGAGGATATATATCCCCTAAAAAAACCCTTATGGGCCCACATGTAAAGTATTTAGGGACTCATTTTTGGAAATGATGATCTACATGACGAAGAGAATATAGTCACCTGAATGCATTGCATGTGGGCTCTAGAAGCGCGGGCGGGGGTGTATAATAACCACCCTCAAATTTATAATATATTTGATGAGAGTATAATTATAAAAGCGATTTTGTTTTCTTATTTTTTAGTTAAATCCTAGAAGTTCTACAGTAACAAGATTATTTTCACAAAAGATAAACTTTCAATTATCATTGCCGGTCCTTACAAATAGGTGTAAGCAAAATGTAAAAATAAAGTGGAAAAAAATGAAAGATGGAATCATGAAATCGCCCTGAAAATATATAGCTAGCCTCATTTGTCCATTAGTAATGCTTTGATGCATTTACGCAACTTACATAAAAAATGTAGGTAATATGTAAAACCTCGTTACAACAGTATACATTTTTTTTTTCTTGATTTATTGCAACTCATTGTTCTAGACTTCTAGTGCATATGCTAGACGAAAAGGTGAAAGAATCTTAGGGGATCTCAAGGTAAAGAAATTGAGAATTAGTGGATGATTATCATATTTGAAAAGTTAGGTCATTTTAAGACTTCTAATCCTATCTAAAGTTAAAAAGATGCCACTAGTGGAAGGAGATTGTATGAATAAGCTTGTACGCTCGAGATACATTTTTTTTATGATGATGATGATGATGATGATATGACTATTCTCTAACTAAAAATACAAGTAAAGGCGTAAGAAATAAAAGTGTCACTAGTGGAAGGAGAAAACAAAGAGGAGATAAGGGGTCATGAACAACGCAAAAAAAAAGAGATATATACTTAAGGATAGATAAGGTTTTAAACCTTCTATAAAGTTCTTCATATAAAAATTTTATTATATTTTGTTTTAAGATTCTTATTAAATTTTGATTTAATATATACAAGCTCTTCCCAATATAAATTTTTGATTCTTCCACTCCTATGTAGATAATAGATAATATTTTTATTTTTATTTTTTTATAATGATCATTGTTATTGCACAATTCAATTTCACATATCTTTACATCTTTAATGAGGCTCCAAATCGACTCAAAATTAATAAATACTAGAGCCATGTCATTGCATCACCCACCACATAAGTACAATTAGGTTTGGCTTTTTGAAAATTTTCACCTAGATTTTATATATTTTACCCACCTTATTCTGAAATCTTTCACAAGTTTTAATTTTACCCATCTTATTCTTATACTCCTCTTACATTTGTTTTTAGGCCTGTTTGGAGATGATCCAAGGATGCCTTTTTGTGACAACTATCTACTGATACCACTTCTATCCACCTTATTCTTATATGCATGTTTTTGGCAAACTGACAATAATCTTATCATCATGTAGTCTTGTAGATCAACATCAACTTTTGAATCAATTTGTTTAAGCCTACACGTTGGTGGAAACAAAGTGTTAAGAGTTGGTGTCAGTGGTAAAGCTAGGTGGGGTCCCATGGGGGCACGTGCCCCATGGGATTTTTGAAATTTTTTAGAAGCCACTTCATACATCTAACACAATAACAAGCCCACATTAAACTTAGTTGAACGGTTAAGATTTTATACGAGAGAAGGGATTCGCTTATATCGTTATTCCTACAATATGGCATGTGGGGTCTACTTACAGATGATTCAAGGGCAGATTTAAATTAAGTTGGGATATTCTCCATATTTATGTAGATTATCCACACATAAAATCAAACTATTCTAATTTTTAACTCCATCATCCTTTGATTGAAATCAAGAAAAAAAAATGAATAGTTCAATTCACCAGTTGATTTTTAGTAATTTTCAATCACCGGATGATGGGGTTACAAGTTCTAAAATGTTTTAATTTTCGGTAAGGATGATCAGCATGTTGAGAAGAACATCCATTCAATATCATAGCTTGAATCAACTTCATGTGAGTTCCATAGTTAATATCTGAATGACAATGTATGCAAACCCGTTTTATTTGGACATAAATTTAGAGGTGTCAATTGCGACATCAAATATGAGGGGTCTACATGGATACAATCTGACTGATTTTTTGTGATGATATTTTTCTCACCATTTAGATCATTCTCACAAAAAATCATCACATTCTAATAATTATATAGATATGACCCACTTTAAATTTGTTCACATTTGTTAAAGACCTCATTTTAATTCACATGGGATTTGTTAAAAACTGCAAGTATACCATGACATAAATTTGTGGGGCCTAAATGAATACCATTCAAGGACTGATTTTTTGTAAAGATATTTTTCTCACTATATAGATCATTCTCAGATAAACCTAGCCCTTAACAAAAATAATGTAAGACCCATTTTAAATTTGGTTAAATATAAAAGTAAAGACCTCATTTTAAATCACCTTAAATTTGTTAAAATCTACAATTATACCATGACTATTTTGACTTTTTGTGCCGATTTTACATGAAAAAATAAAAATTAGTCGAGGGCAGTTGTAAATATGTTAAGAATGACAAAAATTATCAATAAATATACTTTTTTTGTGTTATTATCTTAGAATTTTTCTCAAGTGTTATTATTATTAAAGAGTGCCCAATAGTCATAAATTATTAGCTTCGCCACTCCTTACAGTAATGTTTATAAAAAAGTTACCGTTCTAATGGAGGGAGGAATCCAACCTAAAATAAAAAACACATGCAACTCAAGTAATAAAACTTGTGACAATTAACAATGTGGAGTTGCACGTGCCACTGCTGCCCACAATCCACTAGTTGTGTAACAGATAGGATGTGGGACCCACATATAATTTCCATCAAGAACCATTGCATGTGCAGCTTTGGCCAGCTGTTGTAAAATTGCGTGTGTATAAAAGGTATGTCATCACAAAATATATATAAATTTAAGAATTATGTGAGTTGAGATAAAAAATAAAATATAAAAAAGATATTTAATGGAAGCATTAATCCACTAAATATTCTCTATTGGAATATAATAATTCACACACAAAGATTGAAAAAAAAATTAAAAATTAATGGGAATGAAATCTTTGTCCAATTGTCCTCTCTCTCTCTCTCTTCTTTCTTTAGGGTTTTGAGGGTGGGTATCAATTTGATCAGCCTTTGACCACATTTGTAATTCTAGTCAGCCTTTGATTCTTTGGTCCCCCATCACAATTCACACCCCTCTTCCCTTCTCTACATTCTCTCTCTCTCTCTCTCTCTCTCTCTCTGTACGAGTGTGGTAAGGACGATCGACTAAGGCCTCACTGTCTTTGTCTCCCACTATCTTCTCTTAATTTGAAATGTCCAAAATGGATTCTTCTTGAATTAGTTAGTAGGGTGGAGCTTGATTATTGGTTCCAGGTTGGGACCCGCTCCATTTCTAGCTAACCAGTTCAATTCGCAATTTCATACCATTACCACTCAACTTACGAGTTTCTTTGGAGGCCCATCTCCCCTTTGTCACGTTAAACACGTTATCTTGTAAAGTATCATGAAATTATCAAATCAAGCAGGTCCCATCTGAGATTTCCGGTCTGAAGTAAAATCATAAAATGGGCGTCCAAATTCCAAATTGAATTTCTTATTTACTACTAATTAGAAATTTGTATTCTAAATAAATAAGTAAATAAAAATACGAAAGATTTTGAATATGAAAATAAACTAACTACCAATTGGCAATGAGTGTTGTGACCCAGGATCATTATATATTGGGTTTGCTAGGCTCTCATATCCCATGTGGGACTATTCTCAACATATATAATAACATAAATTTTGGGGCCCTCAAAGTTTAGGGGCCTTATACAGTTGCTTATGCTTCATATGCTCTGTTACGGCCCTAAAATCAAGTCTAGTGGAAAAAATCAAAGCTAATAACAAGTCTTATGGATTTGGTCACGTAATCAAGAAATCTTCTAATCGCACTAGCTAGAAGAAAAGGATTGTAACCACGGATTTAAACTGTGGTTAATTAAATGATAAAGACCACAGTCCACTTTCTTGAAGCTAACTTGTGGTCAATGGCAATGTGATTAAAGACGGAACCCTATCTAGAAATATCGTGGGCTTTTCTATCTGTTTGGTTTGTGGGTAAACCGAGAAGAAATATTTACTGAGCGTTTGGTAACCACTTAAGTCAAAAAGCAAAAATGTATTGTAACGTTTTATCAAAATAACTTCTAAAATAAAAAAAAATTACTTTTTTTTTAGCAATTTTTTTTTGTTTTTCTATTTCTTAGAAGTTGCTTCTTATCGAGTACCGTGTAACAATTAATAACTCATCATTTTTTTAGACTTATAAGTCAGTAATTTACCGTACAAACTTCTCTTTATTTTTTACTTCTCAAAATCACTTTTATTTTTTTTAGATATAGAAGCACTTCTACTTCTGGTTGCCAAACTTTAAAGGACAACGGGTTAGGATTAAGGTCGATTTTGTCAGGAGTTGACCTGTTAAAAATATTAAACTCTAATCTGATTAGTTTTTTAAACATGTCAAGTTTCTCAACTCTCTAACCCTAACTCTAACTCGTACTACATAAAAATAAAAACAAGGCAATGAGTCCGGCCAATCTCGATCCATTATATATGGTTGACGAGTTAAAAATCTTCAACCCTAGCATTAACTTATTTAGCTACGAAGGGCTGACTAATTGATCAAGTAAAGTTTTACCAGGTCTACCCCACCCAACCATATTGGAAACAGAATGTGCTTGGCCATATGAAAATAGCACCTAATCATATCAACTTCCTTATATAAAATACTAAACTAATGAAGAAGTAAAGTTAATTAATTAACTCATCAGAATTTGAAAGGACTTTAAATAGTTTGGAGAAGGAATAATCATGGGGGGTGCTGTAGCAGTAGCATTGGGGGTATGAAGAGAGAAGATCCTCTTGGGAGACTACAAAGATCCATTTGTTCCCCTCCCTAATTCCAATCCCATGTTTTCACCTTTTTTTTTTTTTTCCCTTCTTTTCTTAAAGAAAGAATCTGAGCCCTAGCTAGCTAGCTAGCTGCATGCCCATCACATGGACTCTGGGGTTTATATGTCATCACAACTCTCTCTCTCTCTTTCTCTCTCTAGATCTCTCTCTTCTCTCTCTGACAATACTCCTTTAATTTCCTAACGGTTTTTCAAACCTAAAGTGAAGAAGGAAGAAAATAAAGTGATATCATATAAGAGGCAGTCAGCCCATGGGAGCATGGCCCTAATTCACTTCCCTACTTCCGTATAAAGCGTGGTCTTTGGGAGGGGATCATGCAGGTCCAGACATCCACATGATGCATGCTATCTGCCTCTTTGTTACTTTCTTTTTCTTTACCTCATCAATGGAGTTTGAAAACGATATCACACTGCAAATACTACAACTAGTGGCCTGGTTTTTCATAATTTGGGTTAACTGATGACTCATCCCTGACCCAATCCGTATCATCAACTGACCACCGACTAATAACTCATGGGATAATCCCAACCGTTGGATCGATCAAATGTTACAACCTCCACATATAATTCAAACTGACATATCTATATCTATGTTTACTAATTACTATTAATATACAAGCTAGGAGTCGGTAAACAAGACAACAAATCCTCCGTCCTCATTTGTATGTGTCTTCTATGTGCCTACACGTTGATTTAATTCGAACCAACGGCTAATTATTTTGTAAGATTATTCTCCTTGCTATATAGATCAGTCACACAAAAAATCAGTAATTTCTAAAACTTTAACCCCATCAAATGTTGATGGAAAAAAACGATGATAATGAACTATTTATTTTTCATTTTGATAGCATTAAATATCTTAGAATAAATTAGTTTTTAATAAGAATGATCTATATGACAATGAAAACAATTTTACAAAAAATTGAGCAGGTGGTTGATCACCTCCATGCAGGTTCCACAAGTGAAAATAAACGTGGGCATATAAGAATGAAGACAAAAGATCTGCTCTCGATAAATAAATTAGTCATCAATTATTAATTATTAGCATGATACGATGTTGTATCAAAGCTTTTGAATCCAAATCTTGACTCTTGAGTTAATTTAAAGACATTTAAATTAAGAAAGGCTTAGAAATGGGTCCAGATGACGGTCATCCTGGGTCCTAGGATGATACTATATTTGGAATTCACTAGCTAATTCTTATAGTAAAAAACAAACTTAAAGGGTAGTGGGATATGTTGTTTTACTGCCTTGGGTGATGGTACCTTATTGGGATTCCCTTTTACTTCTTTTTTTTTTTAGCATAAAAGGAGGTGAAAGGAATGTTATACCTGGTGATTCTTGAGGAGTTTGTAAATGTTTTTTTTCTTCTTCTTGAACTTTGTGGGATTCATCTGCTCTCCTCTACAAATATATTAATTCATCCTCTCTGTATTTGTTTTGGGTTTAGAGAGAGAAAGAGGTGAGTTTGGTGTTCTTTTCATTTTATTAATAAGACCTAAAACAAGCGCGTCAAATCTTTGAAATCGTTTTAGTAGCATTTTGAGATTTAGAATATCCGGGTCTCTTAGAGCATCCGACTAGTCTCTAAAATGTGAACAGATTTCTCTATATACACACAACTAGTTAAAATCTTAT
Source organism: Macleaya cordata (assembly GCA_002174775.1). Taxonomy (NCBI): domain Eukaryota; kingdom Viridiplantae; phylum Streptophyta; class Magnoliopsida; order Ranunculales; family Papaveraceae; genus Macleaya; species Macleaya cordata. The sequence continues at coordinate 651,584 of MVGT01004338.1, forward strand.
TATGAGAGTGGCCATCGTAAGGATCGATCACTCCACATAATTAGTAGTACTTATTCGGTTTATGAGAGAGATTTGTTTAATGTTATTTTGTTGTTACTCGTGATCTAGTGTGTTTTTAGACCCAACCCTTCACGTGAAAGTAAGATAAAAATAAAATAAAAAGAACAGTATAAGATAAGAAATTAAGATCCTCTACTCCTGGTGTTGGGCAATAGATNTTTATGGGGTTGGTTGTCTCCTTCAAAATCATTGGTGATGAAAGATTTTAGATCGAAGAAATAACTGAGAAACTCTCACATGCACTTGGGTATTCATGGTGATTGGGCTGCTTCTGCAAACATGGACTGGTTGGAAAATGGTCTAGAGAGAAGGAGAATGGTCAGTGGAGAAGGAGAGGGAGATCTAGAGAGAGAATCAAGAGAGTGAGAGATCTGGAGAGATAATCAAGAGAGAAACAGAGATCCGGAAAGAGAGAGTGGGAGATCTGAAAGAGGGATGACGATGGTGGTGTTGCGTGGTGGTGGAGGGGGTGGCGCGCCGGATTCTTCTCTCACTGTTAGTTGTACTTTTGGTGGGAGTTTAGCCCTAAAATCATATCCAAAACCGCCCTCAAAACCCAGATCTAATGTTTCTCCTTCTCCATTGCCATCATGCAATCTCTAGATCAAGAACACAGCCGCGTTCCAATGAAAACAGATCCAGCGACGGAGATTCTGGTGCAATCTCTAGAGTTTTTTTAAATCAATTATATATTTTACAACGAAAAAACTCAGAGAAGAGACAGAAAGAAGAAGGGCTAGATCTTGATTGTACATATGGTATCTCCACCGGAATTGTATGTGTTTAGTCGACAGAAGAAGGTGGAGTGTTAGAAAAAAAAAAAGACAGATTTTATTGACATTTGCTCAAAGCAATTTTGCTTTTAGCCGAGCCCAGCTTTGAAGCCAACTAATGTTTTGATTGTGAGTCACCACGTCATTAACATATCTGACCGTCCACGTCACTAAAAGGTAAGGGTCAGGATGAAGAGGCCAACATTGGGCCATATAGAGGGGGTCATATATCCGCTCTCTTAATTAATATGAGGTTAATTGTTGGTCATGACTTTTAAGTTCTAAAATAGAAGCACAACATTAGAGCTATTTTGTCACCACTATGCATATTGCTTTCTTTTTCATTGGCTATGTTTTTGAGGGAATGAATTGAGCTATGAAATGAGTACATTTACACCGTCAAATACTTAGCCAATAAAAAAGAGGGAACGTGCACCATCGATTAAAGACGAGTTTAGGGTGTACAAAGTAGCACTAGCATGAAATCAACCTGTTAAATGAGAGGTTTAGGGTGCACAAAATAGCACTCACAAACAAGTTTAGATCACTTTTTTATGACCCCCAAACATTAGACATCTAGGTTAGCTTATTTTCTGAGGTGTTGTTGGATCTATCTAAATCATGTTAGATGACTAAAATGAAATTATATTGTTGCAAATGTTATTCTATGGGACTTGGAATGGCAAATTCATCTCCTCTTTCCTATTTATATTTTTTTGGAGAAACTGATTACTAGTCTGTTTGGACAAAAGATTTGGGGGAGGAATTTTGTGGGGATCAGGGATTTGGTGGAAAAATCATGTTATATTTTTCCTCAAAATCCCTGGTCCCCACAAAATTCTTCTATAAAATCCCTTCTCCAAACAGACTATACGAGTTTAACAGGCAAACAGAATACCAAAATAAAATTACTCCTAAAAATACGATTTCATACCTATCATCTAAACATGATTTTAAAGATATCCAACAAAATAAAGGATGTGAAGTGGGATAGATTACCCAACTCAATCCACCCTCAATAGGAAATTGTGTTGTTTTAAGAAATTTACAGGAATTTATTTGGAGTAACACTAGGGTTACAAAATCTTGGCAAAGACTAGCACAAATATTATATACATAATAATTATAGTTTGATGAAGGGACACCAGGTGTTTGATAAAATTACCCAACACCTTGGCGTGCAACTTCACTCCCTGCATTACAATTCATCATCAAGAGAAATAAGAGGACTCACGTCGCCACCTGTTGTTTGTCCGTTTACCCATTGTTTTTAACTTAAGAACGATTCCTTTGACAACAGTATGTTGGGTAACTGTGAAAAGATGGCCATCTCATTCTAATTCTTCTATAACGAATGAATGGCCACAGCTCTCCCTCTCTCTCTCTCTCTACTTTCTCTCTCTACCCTTCTCTCTCTCTCTCAATTATTAAACACATAACATGACCACTTTGTTTCTTAGCACTTGGAGGGGAATATCTATGTTGGGTTGTTATTCTTTCATCCCCTTAACATCACGTTGATTTCTTTCTCTTCTTCTTCTTCTTCTTTTCCTCTCTCTTTCTCTCTCTAAAACTCTCTCTCGCATCTTGTCTCAGATAGATAGATGAGGTAGTAGAGGTGATCATGGCTTCAAGTGGTAATAGAGTTATGGAGAAACAAGCAGCAGCAGCAAGTCAAGACCAGCAGCAGATCAGAGCAATACTGAGATGCCCTCGTTGTGATTCCTCAAACACTAAGTTTTGTTACTACAACAACTACAGCTTATCTCAACCTCGTCATTTCTGCAAAGCTTGCAAACGTTACTGGACTAGAGGTGGAACTTTACGTAACGTTCCTGTCGGTGGCGGCTGCCGAAAGAACAAGAGACTCAAGAAGTCTACTACACCTAATAATTCATCTGATCACACTAGTACTACTACTACTACAACACCTACACCTCAAACTCACCAGATCCAAGCAGTTTCTAAAGCTTCAAATCATCATCATGTTAATTCTTTGTTTTACAGCTTACCCAATCAACTATCTGATGTTAATCTCACAATTCCAAGGTTATTCCATTCAAACTCATCTAATTATGATCTTCAACCTCAATTCAATACTTTGGGTTTGGGTAGTTTTTCTACTTCAACAGACTTAACTGGTGGTGCAATTGATCATGATGATTATCGAAATGGCGGGTTTAATCCTACGACGACTCAAATCCGAGATGTTATCACTTCGAATTCGCTTCTTTCGAATTTTTCGCTACTTGGAACTACTACATCTTCGACTACTTCTCCGATGACTGCGTCGTTGATAGCCTCAAGCCTTCAGCATCAAAAATTGAATTGGGGAGGGTTGAAGGAAAGTACTAGAGTAGTACCCACTAGTCATTTTCAGGATTTATCATCACCCTTTGAAGGTCTTCAAATGGTAGGGAATAGTGATCCAAGGATGGTTGTGAAAGGAGTAAAAATTGAAGATCAAGGGAAGAACAAGGTGGATTGGAATACTCCTTTTGAGAATTCATCAATGGAACCCACCATCAATGGTTCTTCTGATTCTTCTCATCTCTATTGGAATTCTATGACTGTTGGTGGTGCTTGGAGTACTGATCTCTCCAACTATGGATCCTCAGTCACTCCTTTGATCTAACTCAACCAAAATCATTCATGGCTGCTTTAATTCTCTCTCTCTTTCTTTTTCCATTTGGGGTCTTTGTTAGTTAGTTAGATAGATTTCTTTTTTGGGTTATTAATTTTCTTTGTAGTCATCAAGTTCATGAAAACAACAGGATGGGATATAGAAGCAACAAATTTGGCATCCAAAAGGCGATGGGAGGAGTTTGGATCGGAGCGTTCATGTCAGTAGCAAATACTACAACAGCCTGGTATTTTAGTTCTTTAAGGTTGAAAAAATTTGGTTTTTGCTCTGAGAGGAACCTCGGATCCTCTTCATCTCATCTTTGATCTCCCTCTATTACATCGATCGTCAACTGCGTATATATATATATATATATATATATATAGCTTGGAAGGCGCTCGCCGGGAGAGGTTCTCATTAAGAAGTACTTATGGTTGCATCTACTACTGGTCTAGTAAGTTGAGTATTCTTGTATGTATATATGCATGACAATGCCTTTGTTCTGATGTATTTGTTATTAGGTGGTGATTGGGGTATATTGAGAGATATTGGGTGATACATGTTTTAGTTAGTCCTCATCAAAGAAGAAAAGATTATCAGATGAGGAACTAATAAGCTTTACCCTTTTTTTTTTCTTTTTATTTTTTTCTCTTATTGTTTTTTGGTTAAGGGAAAATGGGGTTTGGTATAGTAATATGGAGAGGGGGATTTGTTACTTCAATTTGGGTGTTCAACTCTATGTATTGATTGGTTTACTACTACATGCTTTTAAATTTGTTTTTGTTCATCTTATATTGATAATTAGGAACTAGGGTTTTAAGTATTAATTTGATGCATGATACCTTCAAATCTCATTTATATCACAGGCACATTAATTAATTAACCTTCTCACTAATTAAGAATTTTATTAATTGAGCCAATAAATGTAATTAATTAAGTTGTGTAGTTTTAAATTTGAGAACCAATTAACCTCATGGATTGTTTAAACCTGAATGAATTGCTGATAAGCTTAATTTAACTAGTAGAGTGGGTTTGTTGGTGTAAATTGATGTTAGTGATCATGACTCATTGTAGTCTAGTATATTTTGTCTGTGATATATGACTACTACTACTTCTATACCTTGTTCTAGTGATCATGAAAAAATGTGATATGGAATTCTAAATTTTCCTAGCTCCAAACTGACGAACTTCATTGCCAAAGTACTGTTTAGGTGAGTGATCTAATTAGGTTTTGAAAGATGCATATGCATGTAGAGTCTTAATTAGTTATAGCTAGTATTATATTTTGTCAAGAAGCAAGTGTAATTTCTATCATGAAGGACTAGAGATTTTCAATTCTTGCTCCCAATCTTTTTCAGTGTTAAGATTACTAGTCTTCTTGATCATTATCTTTTTTTTTTGAACAATCTTCTTGATCATTATCTAAATGTGTTTTAGTTATATATTTTGAAATTGTACTCGCAGATCGAATTAAGACTATCTGTCAAAGTCTTAAATAGGATTACAATAGTCATTACTGCTGGGATCAGTGGTTAGCAAGATTTCTTTAATGTCGCAGCATTTATTTATCCCTCCCTAGAGTTCATCTTAGGACAGGCTCAAGCCTAGGTTTTATCTAGGGTTCAGTAGTTATAAGATAAAATTTCCGTTCTAGTGACTTCATATAAAATTGGATTTATGATTTGTTATTTATCAAAACAATGGAGGATAAGAAAAAGTGATTTTGGTAGAATATATGACCTGCCTTGCCTTGCCTTGAAAGTTTTGGTACTGTATCTATTTCGCAAAAATATTGAAGAGTGGATCACAGCCACCCTTACGGCATCCACGATGATTCACTTTGTAAGCTAAATATAGATAAGAAGTTGCACAATAGAACTAATGTATTATATATTTTAGCTTATAGGAGAGAGCTCAGAAGGGTAAGGTATATTTACATGTCTCCATATTGGATTTCCATATTTATAACTGAGCGGTGTGTAGGATGGAAGTCCCACGTTGGGCAGTGTGGATTTAGGGAGCCTGGCACCAGGAAATGTCCAGGCAACCCGCCCCACTGTTTTTTTTTTATTTTTATTATAAGTGTTGGCAGTGTGGGGTGAGAGCGCTTAGCACCAAGCGGTGTGCAGGTAGCTTACCCCACACTTTTTTAATTATTTTTTGGGTTTTTAGGACTAGGTGGGACACATTGGGTTTTTTTTTTAAAAAAAACAAATTTGCAAAATGCCGGGCGGTTTCCATGTGGACCACTTGATGCAAGGTGGTCCACAGGGCCACCGTTCAAGTTTGTTTTTTTTTAAAAAAATGGTCAAAACATCCAATATATAACTTTTTTTAATCTATTTAGTACACAAGATTTTTAATAAGACTGAAATACCTTTTGTAAAGCTTTTTGAATCCGTTTAGTCCTTTTTAAACTTTTATAAATCTATTTAGTCAATTCCTTCTTTTTTAATGTTCCTGTTTTACCTTTATTATATTTCTCAATCACACTTTTATCTTTTTAGAACTTGTACAGCTGTATGAGAGAGAAATGTAGTTATCTTTTTCATTTTAAACTTTAAAATGCTATATCTCTTCAACTAAAATTCGGATATTGACAAAACTTATATATTTGGAAAGCACTTTTTGAGATCTTTGAAATTAGACCACTCAAGAATGGTTTTTGAAAGAAAAAAAATTCACGAAATTTATTCATGCAAAAACGTTTATGCATATGAGTTAATGCAAAAACGTTTTTGCATATGAGTTAATGCAAAAACGTTTTTGCATAGATCTACAAAAATATTTTTGCATATGCTAAATTATTATGTGAAACATTTTTATGCTAAATCATCTGTGAAATATGATTTTACATAGTTCTTGCAAAAATATTTTTGCATAATTCTATGCAAAAACTTCATGCAAAAACGTCATGCAAAAACGTTTTTGCATATTGAATTTTTTCTTCTTCTCTCTTCTATCTCTTTCTGTTCTTTTTTCTCTTCTTTCTCTTTTCTTTCTCTTTTCTTTCTTTTTTTTTCTCTCTCTCACGTCCCTCTCTTCTCTCTTTATCATCTCTTTTCCTTCTTTTCTGTCTTTTTCTTTTCTCTTTTTTTTTTCTTAATTAGATCTTTCTCCATTCTCTCTTATTCTCTTCTCTGTCTCTTATATTTCCTCTCTTCTCTATTCCGATCTCTTTCTCTCGATGGTGATGGTAGAAACTATATGTCTCTCTTTCTCTCTCATCATCATCAAGATCTTTTATTGACTGGTGAGTGATCGATCAATCGAAGCAAAAGAAACAAGTGAAGATCGAAAGCAGCAAAGCTTATTAATGTAGAGAGAGAAACAGAGTTTCTTATTCGATCAAATTTTGATTTCCATAACTAATTAGTAAAAGAGCAGATCTGTCTAAATTTTATTTTTGGACTAAATAGACTCATATAAAATTTGGTGGACTAAGCAGATTGAATTAAAGTCATAATGGATGTATTGGACGATCTCCCTTATTTTTATTATTATTATTATTATTTTTAAAACATTTGTAAATCGATGTGCAATTGATTCATGTAGGGTAAAATTTGGTAAGTTACCACCATTGTGGATGACTTTAAAGGACTGATTTTCCACCCAATTGTTCATAAATTTCACCCAATAAATTCCTATAATATGGTTACACCCTTTAGAAGGGTCTATATATGATACGAGTGCTGATTTTTTATAAGAATGGTGCCTTTATTATGTTGGTTGTCCTCACAAAAATCAAAAGTTTTAAAAATTTTAACTCCGTAAAAAAATGATTGAAATTTTAAGCTTTCTAAACCATTTATTGAACAATTAAATTTCAACGAACTTTAGATAAACTAATCAAATTAGTGTGATTCTTTGGTAGGAGATCATACTTGCACTAAGAAAATAAAATAAAAACAGCCTTTAATTATGTCCATGTAAGCCCTACAAACAATATGTTGGGTGAAACATGTAAAAAATAAGGTGGAAATATCCGCCAGATGTCAAAAACATAACAGCAAATGTTTGTTCCTTAATTACCTATTGAAGCAATTTTAACTTAAGAAGCCAGAAAGGCATAACTTAAGAAATGTCTGTTCATTAAGTAAGTTTAGCATAATCACTACACAAAGTTTAGTTCCATCTTAAGACAAAAACCAAATTTTGCAACAACTGCTTGGCCAGTTGGTTGACATCCTACCTCATGACAAGGGAGATTGTGGGTTCAAAACCTTACGACTATAGTATTGGTGTGTTGTTTTGCAAACTCAATTAAGTTATTAAATGTTACACTTAACATGGTTTTTTACATCTCAGTAATTCTAGAGCTACAGTAGTTGCGGTACAACAACTCCTATAGTAAGGTGCATTCAATGTGGGCTTTTATCACTTAAAATTGGGTGTGATTCACGAAGGGTGTAGAATTCACACATCCACTATCAAATTCACCTTGCCATACAGATTGTTGTAGGACTTGATATACATTTAGCATTACTCTTTACATTTTGCTTCTACCTACTTAGTTAGAGAGCCTACATGGAAATAATTTATATTGATTACTCATTATGTAGATCATCCTTGCAAATAATCACATTATTTTAAATTTTGAACCCTATAATTGAAATTTCAAGTTTTTAGAATCATTCATTCACTATAAAATTCCATCTAAAAATTTTTGCTAAAGTTAAAAGTTTTAGATACGATAGTGATTTTTTATGAGAGTGATCCATCTACATAATAGGATATCAATATATCATCCTCGCAGAAATCATTTCTCAAAGCATCTCCAAGAGTACCTCACAAGTGGGTGTAAGCCAGGTGTTAAAAAAAAAAAAAAGTTGAGGTGTTACAAGTGCCAAGTGCTAACTATGGTGGAAATCTCCGGGGGCCCAACATGAAGTGTGTACTATAAATTTGTAGGCCTGAACGGGCCTTGATGGGCAGTGGGCTCTTTAAAATTTGGACTATTATCCTTTTCTTCTTAACTCCTTTGCATCTTTGCCCTAGCAATGATAACATTTCTCTAGAAGACCAAAGGGACAAGTTTGAAATAAAAAAAAGAAAAGAATAAGCTGGGCATACTTTTGAGTTCTCAAAAATTCGGTTCTGGCTAATTGAGTGGACTGCAATTTCTCATGCCACCCTTGTTGTTTGACTCTCTTTTTTTTATAGTTTCTCTTTCAATTTGAAATTGAAGATATTTCTTTTTCCATTTGGTGACATAATTCTAATACTTTCTGTGATAATGAAGAGTATTCTTCGAAGGGAAGGGATATTTGATCCTGGTTCTTAAAAACCCCTACTAAACCCCTACATTAACCAACAAGGATTGGTTACCATGGTTATTCTTGAACTTTGTGGTCATGGGTTCAAGTTTTCCCTAGTACCTATTATTTGAAAAAAAAGAAAAAGTTGGTGGTGGATTAATCTTTGCTGGCCATCTTTAGGGGAGCATAATTACTTCAGGTGTAGGATGGAGGGACTGTACCTATTTTTGGGCCATCAAAATAAAAAACCTGCATTTTTAGGGCCCACATGAGATGATTTAATAGCTAATATTTGGTGAGAATGTTCATCTCACCATAGAAATCATCTTCACAAAAAATTAGTTTATTTTAAAATCTTTAGCTCCATCAAAGTTCCATCAAGAAATGATTGAAAAACAATGGCAAAATAGACATTATTTTTTACCTTTGATTCAAACCAATATTTTTATGGGGGTTTGAGGTAAATGATTTTGAAATAGGTTGATTTTCTTATTTTTTTTAGATAATCTCCAATTCTCCATGGTGAGGTTACATCCTCACCAAAAACTAAACTTTGTATCATTCCATGTGGGCCCTAAAAATGCATTATTAGCCTGTACATTCAGCTCCTACAAGCAAAAGAATCCTATTAGGGCAAGAAATTAACTATCCCTAGCTCAACCTTGGAATTTCCAGAATCAGTAGCTAATAAAAATGGATCAATCAATCAAAGTTGATATTCAAATGAATTTGGCCCACCAATAGATGATGAGCCTGCCAGATGTTCCAACCGTCAAATTGAAAACATAATCTTCTGTAGATATTAGATTCTGATTTTGTATATCCATATCAAATCAGAGAACAGACATTAGGAACCAGAATGTATTTTTCATTTGTCGCTTCCTTTTGATCATCTAGAAGTATCTTGTTACAAAATAAACTGGAATTAATACTGATTATCAAAATACAGGAATTGATAGATACCAAATAGATCACCACGAACCCATGCAGATGATCCTCTATTTGACAAGTATATCCAAAACCGTCGTTGCCTAGCTATTCAAAATTCTAGGGGAATTTGATTCCCCCCAACAAGAATTAACCGACCCATTGACCTCTAAAAGTGGAAGTTACTTCCGTTCAAAATTCTAGGGCGGCTCAATTGTGCTCCAGTGCCTAGACGTGGGTTTAGGGTTGCGTCATGCAGTTTTCCTATCTGATTTAACGGCATTTGTCTTGATGACCCCAATAATGAACACTAGAAAGGTGTAATATTCTGGTATTATAGTTCAATTCAAACCATAAAAAAGACAGTAGAAAAGTAATCTTCAAATGTAGAGGTAAGGGTATGTCTAGTGGGATCCATTAGTCCATAGCTTGATGGTGGAATCCTTTAACCACCTGATCCATCTAATTTTCTACTTAGGGCAAGGCCAGTGCACACTGTTAAACCTCAAATCCAGCAAAATTTTAAGGCTAGTGGGCACCCTTGTACCTCAAACCCCTCACCTAGTCCGGTAGTTTGATGGAGGGTGAAGGGGATAAGGGTATCCACAGATCATATCTGCAACGAGCTCACCGCAGAACTTATCTGCGACAAAGCTCATCGCAGTTAAGTTTTGCGATGGCTCGCACATAACTTCTGTGATGAGCTCAAGCTCGCAGAACCTTTCTGTGATATTTTCCTCTTTCTTCACTCCTGGATGGATTTATTACATATCATATATACTTTTTCATCTTATATTCCTTGTTGACTACGTGGCCCACCACGAAAGAAGTAAATAGCAGAAGTTATTTGCGATCGCATGCAGATAACTTCTGCGACACGGAAACAAACCCCACTAGCCCAGCCATACTGTTATACATCAAATCCACCTTATTTGTTGGTGGGTCTGAGGTAGGCCACTGGCCTTGCCCTAATAAAGAGGACATCTTAGAACTGCACAGTCATCCAATGATTGCCCCGCTTTGGTTCTCTCTTTCATTTTTCTTTCTCTCTCTAACGCTAAACTTCCCCTAATAAAGGTAAGTTTAGTGGAATACCTCAAATCGATCCCTTCCCTAGACATCAGATTTGTAGATTAAAAGTGGAATATCGATAGGTGTACATTCTATCGATATATGATGGCTGCATTGTTAGAGATTCTTCTATTTAATGGCTGGAGTACGTGGGATCAGGTGTCTAGTAGACTTGCCCTTACACTAGATCAAAGGTGTAAGGGCGTCCACTAGACACTTGCTCAAAGTTGGCCCATCTCTTCGTATAGCGCATTAGGCTTTTTAAGGTAAGACCTTACAACAAGGGGCGTCCCTAAGATTTAGAAGGCCTTGTGCTTGGAATTAGGGCCTTCTTTAAATACTCACAAGAAAAAAAAAAAAACAAAACAAAACAAAAAAATTGTGTCGAAATGTTTAGGTGGAAATTACGAAACCACAATTGAGAGAAAAGATGAGAAAAAGGATGTAAAAAAGAAAAGTTTTTGGCTTACTCAAGTGTATATATACTAAAAGAATAATGGTAAAGGGGGATTCTTGGAACACATGAAGATGATCCAATAGTTATTTTCTAGTAAAAATAGTCCACCCACTATGTAAATCATTGTCACAAAAAATTATATACTATTCTAAAATTTTTAACCCCTCAAAATATCATCTAAATTTTAATGGTGACATAGAGGACTTAAAATTTCACCATACAGACAAGGGGGTTAGATGTCTTAGAATAATATGATTTTTGGAGAGGATGATTTACATAGTGAGAAGATCATCTATACTAAAAGTCAGTTCTTAGATCATCTTCACGTGGACCCTACATAAAAAATATCTCATCATTACTCATTGTTAAAAAGGGGAAAAAAAATTCAGTTTAAAATTGACAAAATGGTTTATGATGTACCTTTAACTTAAAAGAATGTCTAAACAATGTAGATTACAATTATTTTGATGAGAAAAGTCCTTTAGAAGGAAAATAGTGAAAAAGGCCCATCAAAGAGACGGCTAGCTAGAGGTACTCCTTGTGCGATCACACGGATCCCACACCCTCGTAGCCCGATCTGCTTACACTTAGGCGGTTAGCCCAAATTGACTGGGCAAATAGTTAAGTTGGAGACAATATTAATGTTAATATGGCTAGGTGAGAGAAGCGACACAAACCTTAGGATACAAAATTTTTATGTTAAATCAGTTATGTCTCGTCAAAATTTTTATGTATAAATATGTTATACAAAATTTTTATGTTAAATTTTTTTTAAGTACTGTACAAACGGATGTTAGGGAATATTAAGTGTTGAAAAGACAGTAAGGAGACCCACCACCTTCTTTACTAATTTGCTTAACATATTTATCTTATGAGGGAGGTTATTGCACCTTAGAACGCCCCCTTATAACGCCCCCTCCTATGGGGCCCACATACGATGCATCCAAGGGCTGATTTTTTTATGAGATGTTCTTCTCAATATGTAAATCATCATATTAAAAAATTAGCCTGTTCTAAAACTTTTAACCCCCTCAAATTACTTATAAAAAATTGATAACTATTTGACCTCTCAATTAGTTACTAAATAGTTACTAATTTTCAAAGGTTAATTTGAAGGGGTTAGAAGTTTTAGAACGAACTAATTTTTTAATATGATGATATACATATTGAGAAGAACATCCCATAAAAAAATCAGCCCTTAGATGTATCGTATGTGAGCCCCACAAGAGGGGGCGTTATAAGGGGGTGTTTTAAGAGGGGGTGCAATAACCTCCCTCTTATCTTATTATATACCTCTCTAGCTGTTACATTTAATATGATATATTGAGCGCAGTGCTACTACTACTACTCCACCGTCTATCATAAAATGCACTAATTAATTAAGTAATGGGAAAATTAGTCAAAAACACTACTTGGAAACGTATTTTGAGATTTAATCCAACAAACGTTTTTATTTATTCTAAGGCCTCTGGATAACTGAACTGAAACCCTCAGTCTATAAATTATAAACACTGAGGGTTTCAGTGAAACCCCAAGGGCTTTAGACTAAAAGAAAACATTTGTTGCGCTAAATTCTAAAATATTTTTCAAGTAGTAGTTTTTGGCTAAAATCTCCTTAATTAATTTATTATTAAATAAAACCATAATATGAAATATTTCACAAGTCTCACGTGTATCACCCCTTTTCATTTATATAAATCCCTACGGTCAATGAACGTCCAGTCAAAACAGTCGATCCTAGCTAATTCCTGAAACATCTTTTAAGAGTAAGGAAGAAAAAAAAAAGGACCCGTCCATATATATATAACAATAAAGTTTTTGGACGGATTTTTTTACAAAATTAGTGTCAGATACTTATGTAATAGGATGGAATCCACCATTTTTTTCCTTCTAAAAATATTACGAGAGGGTTTCCGTGGCACCACATAAACATCGAACATTTATTTTGTAAAAGTTCAAAAAAACAGCGCTCTATATATAACTGAAATAATCATTCATAAATATATATATATATATATATATATGTACGTGGTAGTGTTAAAGTGAGCACTGTATGGTATTCTCATGCACTTAATTGTCACCAATTATATACAACCGAACATTCTCATGAACCCCCCACCCTCAGAGCAAGCTAGCTATATGTATGTATTTGTAGCGACGACAATAAGTAATATATATAATAGTACTGCATGTGGGACACCAACAGCGATGAGAGAGAGAGAGAGAGAGAGAGAGAGAGAGAGAGAGAGACAGAGAGAGACCTCCACTCACTCACTCCCTCAATCAACCTCCCTCCACCGGTACCCACCACCACACCATCATATACTTTCACTCACGGCCCCCTGCAATATTTCCCCACCATCACCACCACTATCACCACACCCACTCACAAAGATTCTTTATCAATTACTTCAATTCTTCTGTCATGGTTTTGACCAAAGGAAAAAAAGGAAAAAAAAAATGAAATAATGGCTAAGAGTCTTGGACGAATGAGAATATACAATAATAACAAGAAAACGGTTTCGTTTTATTTAGTGGTGTTTGTTTTTCTTGGGCAGCTTAATCTGATTGATGAGAATATATATATATATAAGTTTCAAGAATGTAGGATCTTTTGGCTTATGAATTTTAAAATAAATTTATTTTCATTGCTCAATGAGCGAAGTCGATATTCATATCAAATTCAGTCTACTTAAACTACAAACAAACACCACCTTAATCTAACCCTTCCACAATAATGTTAAACGACCAGCAATTGCTACAACAAATTGTACAGTAATTAAGGTGGATCCAACGTGGACGTGCACATCTTCGTAAATCACGCCCTTTTAAAAGTGGATAAAAGCTCGCAGCGAACGCAGCTTGTTGTAGGAGTTGATGTAACAACTGTTGTAACTCTAGCATTATTATTTTAAAAATGACCAGTAGTAGATTCATCATACTACATTTTTTGTGACTAACTATTTTTAGGAACCAAAAACAACGTTTTCTCTTAAGTAAAAGACCATTACAATAAGTACATTAATACCATGGTCCTTGAACCATCTGATAATTATAACCCTTCAAAGCATTAACCATGGTAAGTTAAATAACGGTTATAACTAATTAATAATCAATCAAACACACACACACTACCTTCCATCACGCCCGAAAAATTAGAACATATAATCGACAAGATGAGAGACGATCGCGCCACCGCCGGTCCCAATTTTATGCACCAATTAATATGTCTAACAACAAAAGTGGATTTTGGATATCATTAATAAAATATTAATACACCCAACATTAATGTCTCCTAGTCACGCCCATCAAACAGTAATAACTGATGTATAGTATATACAACTCACTACTCACAGGAATATTTAATAGACCATATTTATTGTCCATAATCATCAACCTCGGCTACCTTAGCTAGCTGAGGTGGCAAAACATGACCTGATCTACTCAACCCCTAATCTAACTCAGCCCGCGTTAACTAAACAAGTCATGATTAGATTTGAGCGTTTCAACAAAAACTTAATTACCAAACATCCCCCTAAAATCCAACATCAACCCAAACGATAATCTATAAGATCATTTCCAACATCTCCTAGTAGTCGAAATGTTTGATTTGCCTATGTGGCATCCTACGTGGCACAACACTTTTAAGCAGATTATACGGCATTTTTTAGGCTCTAAGCTCTTGCATGCAATTAATTAAGCTGTGCATAGTATTGTAATACCCACAAACCCATTCATAAGAAACTTCAACGCAAGAACAAATTAATACATGTAATTAACGGTCTGATGGCATACAAAAGAGCAATATTTTGATTATCCACCTTTGGATGATGCAACTAATTGAGTTGATGAA
The DNA here is from genome assembly GCA_002174775.1 of Macleaya cordata. Taxonomy (NCBI): domain Eukaryota; kingdom Viridiplantae; phylum Streptophyta; class Magnoliopsida; order Ranunculales; family Papaveraceae; genus Macleaya; species Macleaya cordata. The sequence continues at coordinate 666,606 of MVGT01004338.1, forward strand.
ATGGTGATGACCTAACAGCAAACCCAGCAGAAATCTAACATTTTCATTCTTTTGAGAGAGAGAAAGAGAGTTATAAAAACTAAGAAAAGGGCCAAAAATAATAAACAGGGGACTTCCAAAGGTGGTGGAAGTGGAACCGTACAGCAATTTTAAGAGTAAAAAGAGATGATGATGATGATGATGAACAGATAAATCTTTAACTTTGGCTGACAAAAGATATGGGGTCTGCTTCGGAAACCACAATATATATCCCAACACCACCAAACACCCACCATCTCTATATACTGCTTTTATTTTTAATAATTTGTTCTTCTCTGATCCATAAGATTAAAGATGATAAAGTTAACTATATATGTATGATCCATGCATGCATGATTGCATTTTATAGCCGTTTGATCCTTTAATTTATAACCTCACTAGTGTACTAGAACTGAACCGATCACATAATTAATTAAACAAAGTGCATAAATTAATAATAATTAATCATCTAAATTGCAAATATGTTTTTGCAGTGAGGGGTCTCTCATATGCATGGTGCATCTCAGCTAGACTGGTATACTGCTCAGAGAGATAAGAGAGAAAGTTGTAAGTGAAGTGAACTCTGAGGAAGCAGTGAACGTCAGATTCCCAACCCACATGCAAGAAAAACGAACTATCTTATCATAAACTCTAGCTTCATCAGCCTAGCTGCTGCTGCTCCTCTCATCTCTATCTCATGTCTTCTTTTGTATTATCAATCCCCTTTCTTTTACAGTTTACACAGACCCTGCTACCATCTGCAAGTCTAGTCTAGAGGCTATATAAGCTAAAAACCACATTAAATAAAACAAGAAAGTTAAGAAACCAAAACCAAACCAAACCAACCATAAAATCTAGCTCTTTAATAATATATAAAACCCAAAAAATAAAGCTTAATTCCCTCCTTTTATCTACATGAACACCCACATCAAAAAAAAAAAAAACTTTCCAATCCCATGTTTTATGTTGCAAATTAACATACCCACAAAAAGAAAAAAAAAAAGAAAAAGGAAAAAAAAGTTAAAAAAAATAATGATGTATAGGTAGAAGAAAAAAAAACTAACAAAAAGTCCTGATTCATGTAGTGGTCAGATCATGAAACTTGAAGAAGAAGAAGAGTTATTTTTATAACAAAGATGAAGGAGAGGAAGAAGGTGGATGAGGAGAACCAAAACCTGGTAAATCAGACAAGTAAGATGTGTTCAAAGAAGTACTAGGAGGAGTACTAGTACTAGTATTGTTGTTGTTGTTGTTGTTGTTGTTGTTGCTGCTGGTCCAATAATTTGCTGCTTCTGAAGAGATTGGATTAATAGTAGTACTGTTGAAGCTTGGAAGCCATTCTTCAAGATGATGGGAAGTAGAAGGTCTGTTTGATTGAATTAAGTTTCCTGCTTCCATAGGTAAATTGGGTTTTTCTTCTTTAACAATACCCATATTTGGAATTTGTGAATGATGAAGCTGTTGATGATGCTGAAAAGAAGGAAGACTGAAACCTTGTAAAAGAGCCAAATTAGAAACCCCAGCCCCAATATGATCACCACCACCACCACTTGCATTAATGGGTACTTGCTGATTAAATGATTGAAAAGCTGCCAGTGAAGATAAGAACCCTGCACCTCCTCCTGGGTAATAAAGAGAACTAGGGTTTACAGTTGCTGCCATTAATGGAGGTATCTGAGAAGCACTGGCTGATGTTGATGTTGTTAAATTTTGTGCTTGATGTTGTTGTCGATGATGATCTTGATGAATATTATGTTCATTTTGTGGGTGGTTGTTGTTGTTGAGATTTTGATCAGAAGAAGAGGGTTTCTTTGATCTTTTACCCTTTCTACAACCACCACCAACTGGAACATTTCTTAGGGTTCCTCCTTGAGTCCAGTACCTTCTACAAGTCTTGCAGAAATAACGAGGCTGAGATAAACTGTAATTGTTGTAATAACAGAACTTTGTGTTAAGAGAATCACAACGAGGGCATTTCTGAGGTTGCTGTGGTTGTGGGTTTTCTTGTTGTTGTTGGGGTTTATTCATAATTCCTCTTTCTCTCTCTTGCTGTTGCAGACCTTTCGTGTCTTCCATTAATCTCACTTTCTCTCTCTTCACCACCACCTTCTCTTTCTCTCTCTAAAAACTTCTCTCAGAAGAACAAGTAGTACTGAGTTTGTATTGTGCATGTGGGTTACGGGGATACGGGATTTAGGGTGCCGTTTCAAGAGAGATGAGGATTGGAAATCAACGTGTCGGTTTTTCTGGTTTTAAGAGAATCTATTCAGAGAAGGAAAACCACGGCGACGATCGTTACCTGTATGAAGATAACACCAAATTAAAACCCCCCACGCGAAATTTAAAGTTGTAAAAAAAGATAGAAAAAATCAGACTTGGGTATCTGTGATTTTCTGATATCTCAAACAACCCAACAAAATCTCTTCAAGATCTTCTTCAATGTCTGCTTTTACATTTTTTTTTTCATTAATAATGGAAGAGAACAAGAGAGATCAACATAAAGATTAGAGAGAGAAACCAACCTTTTTGGTTCTGCAAAAGCTAGCTTGGGTTGTATATTGTACGGATTCTGCACGTTGAGATGGAGTGAGAAGGAAGAGATCTGACGAGAGAGAAACTTTTTTTTTTCTGCGCGCTGGAAACAACTTCAGTGAAATTGCAGTAGTTGTAGCAGAAAAATTTGGTTCAAATATTCATTTTTGGGTTTGGGTTATCACTGATTGATTCAATCTCTCTAAACAAAATTAGAAGGTGAGATTATGAAAATGAAAGAAACCCATCAGTTCATCACTTGTATGTTTCCAAATCAAGTAACCCAATTCATTAGAGAGAGATGACAGTAAAGGAAAAAAAAGAAGAACTGATGATGAAGAAGAAGTAGAGGAGAGAGAAAGTAAGAGAGAGATCTAGTAGGTGTAGTTGATGGACCACGGGACTCGACCCAGAGGCGGCGGCAGCGCGGGCCGCGAGCGTATCGTGGCGGTCATGAATGGATGGTTATGTCAGAGTACCACCACCCTCCCCTCAACATAACAAGTCTCTTTCTCTCTCTAAAAACTCTCTCTCTTTCTCTCTCTATCTCTTCTCTCTAGAATCTCTACTCCACTTTGTCCAAATTTTTCTTCTATTCCATTCTATGATAATGAAAAAAATTCTAATTAAATCTATGTTTGATGATCTTTGACCTATTTTAGAGACAGAAAGAACTTAAGAAACCCAAACATTAACAATTTTAAACTCAAGGAGAAGGAGATGGTAATTCTGTCTGGTAATATATTGTTCTGTGGGGTCCAATAAGTCCAAGATCACAAATTGTAGAAATCCAACGGTTAAGATCAGATGAGTTTAGTAGGACCCACATGAGGAGTGGGGCGAAATGGTGGTATACCCGAACTCGTAGCGTATAAATAAGGGTTTTTGTTGTATCTTTTTAGTCATATGGATGTGGCACGTGCCCTTAGCCACGTAACGTGAAGAGGAAGTTAGAGAGAGAAAGCTAGAGAGAGAAAGAGAGAGAGGGAGGTGACGCCCGTGTCCGTTAAGAATTGCAACTGCCCCCACGGCGAGACAAACACTAACATGTTGTTCGTGGGACAAGATAAACTATCTCTTAGAACTTAAATGTATCATCCTCCATCCGCCTTACCACTTGTTTTGTTACAAGTGGGACCATATTCTTGTTTGATGGGTTTGATGATCTACCCTAAAATACAAATTACCTGTTTGTTTGGATATAGATATAGATATGTCCTTGATTGATAAAAAACGGATTAAGAGGAATTAATCCAATACATTATATTCACTAAAATGTTGTTATATAGGTTAGTTTAGAAATGGGTCTAGAATAACCCAATTTTCACCTGAATTGGTTCCGACTTAACTAAAACCAGGCTAATTCATACACGATGTATCCGTTTGATAAAACGTCCGTGTTACGTTGGTTACTAGTTTGATCAAACTCTGAATCGGTTCAACTCATTCGCGGACTCATAATTTCTGGTATCACATTTTCCTGGGCATGGAAAACCTGATCTGGTCTAATCATAAAACTGTATTCGTCATGGGCTTCAGTACACCAGCCCACGACAAAAAAGATGCTCTCATGAACCGTTACAAATCACATAATGAGCTGACTTTTGTTTAGGCCCACCACACAATGGGTCAATAAAGTCAAGTCATTCAATTTTTTGGCCCAATTTTTCAGAGTTTCGATTTGGAATGGAAGGATGGAACAGGACCCAAATTGTTAAGGTTAGATGATGATCTGAATTGGGTTTTATCTTAAACTGGGTAGACCAAACCTTGTATCCAAACAAGGGTTATGTGTCTCAACCAATCTGATTTATACTCATTGACTTGACCTACCAACTTTACCAAAATTCCTAAACCATACATAAAGCACCATCTCTTATGTGTTTTTTTTTTTGCAATTATAAAATGACCTGTTTGCTGCAGTCAATTCTCAACTAAGATTGATGAGATCACCATCTCCAATGTTTGCTATTGGAATTGGTGAAACCACCATTTTGCCTTCAAATTTTATTATATAAGATTGTTCATTTGTACATGTCCTATTAAGTCCTGTGTGGACTGCATTTATGTTTTATATGTGCCTCTATTTAATAGTTCCAACTTTTAGAATAACTAGTTATGAATTCTTAACTTAGTCGAACAATAGACACAGAAAATTGGTCACGAGTTTATATATCAGCATCGGCTTAAGAAGCAAAAACAATATTGTTAAAAAAGAGGCAAATGTTTGATAATTTTAGTACTCTCTAATTAGACTTGCATAATTATATGATATACATTATGGTGCTTCTCTTTAACATAGAAAAATAATAGTTCCCCGCGCGTCAAGCATCATTATCAACACATCACAGTAGTTATAAAGGTATTATACACGTGTGAATGATCTATGAAAATTCCTACCAAAAACCATGTTAAATAATGGTTTACGTGTGGTACGTGCCCCTGTCGAATATGAGGTCATGTGGCTTGGGGTGCAAGTCCGACCCAAATTCTCCCCACAGTAGTCAATTCATACACAAAGGAACAACGTAACTATCAATCAGAATGCCCTAAAATGCTAACGCGTTGAGGTGTACATAGAGCAAAAAAGCACTTAAAAATGTTGTTTTTTAGCAACCGCATAAAACGGGCGTTACAGATGTTACACTCATAACGAATAAGTTAAAGCAACGGAACAAAATCGGTCCTGGAGGCCAGGGTGCAATTTTATTATTATTATTTTTTTTCTGAAAATTTATCTAAAGCCTAACTCAAATGAGAAAAGAACTAAGATTCGAACTTACGACTTTACAAAGGAAGGCCGGTTTCCAACCACTAGGCAAGTAGTCTTCCATTTCAAGAAGACATCAAACACACCTTGATGTGCAAATCAACTTCATTGAGGCGAGAGACGCCGATTGGCCAGCGAACCAAGAGAATGCCCTCATGAAATTTATTTATGGAAGATTGTGTCCCATATCACAACACATGCTTTCCATATTCAGTTTGAAAATTACCAAATATCATTGATTTGTCCCGCATGTGTGAATTGAGGGGACTAGGTGTTTAAGAAAATTAATGGCCCATTTGGTTCGCGATCCAAAAATTTGTTTTCAAAAACTAATTTACATTTAAACTAAACTATATATTGTATCACATCTAAAATTGTATTTTCACTTTACTATAAAATCCTATATGATTTCATTGAAAACACATAAAACAACATTTTTTTGTTTTACAAAATCCTACATGATTTTATTGTAAATCCTAAAACAGTTTTGAATGTAGTACAAGATGTATATTATTATAGGTGTAAATTAGTTTTTGAAAACAAGTTTTTGGATCACGAACCAAACGGGCCCTAAGTTTTTTAGTTCGGTGGTAATCCTAACTGAAATGGTAAGCGTAGATTGCCTCAAACTCTAGTTTTCTTAATGGGTTAAGAATCTCTATAGTTACAGCTTAATCCAACCCTTAACATTATAGAATCTGAGCCTCATCATCTACTTAAAGAATAAGAATTATAGATTAAGGTATCCATGAAACTTCCTCCATTAGTCAGATTATGATCGACACTACTATCTATTGAGTCGGTAAATCAGGAAGCCTAGATCTATGTATATATAAAGATAGTGCATTATTTTCATCAATTCTTCAAGAAAGAAGTGATAATGATAGTGTCCGATGGTTTCCTTATTGTCTGTACTTTTTAGATTTGGTGTTTGCATCCGATTGAATATTGATAGATCATCTTGCACGCTGGTCGGTTTGAAAACTGTAAAAGATTAGTCTAAATATGTACATTATTTGGCTTTCCTTCGTGAAGTCCATCCTCCAATAGTCGACTTAATGATGGCTTGTGTTTAGTAATATTATTTTCAAAGCTACAATGTAAATGTAATTCACAAAATGCGGTGCCCTTGATGACGGAGACATTTTAATTAGTTCCAAGCCTTGTTATTAAAATTACTATTCTTATTCAGAAATGCTAGAAAGACCACTTATAATGACCATGGTTTGCTGACCACGTTTCAGCATACAATTGTTTCTACAGAAATGAATTTGGGACCGACCGTTTTATAAAATCCATCCCAGACGCTTATGTGGCAGGGTGAGACCCACCACTTTTCCCCTCTTAAAAGGATTTTGAAGGAGTTTTCAACTTATGTGGTAGTTGAACCCACCATGCCACATACTTGGTCCAAAAAAAACTACTTTTGTTTCTATATAATGCATGCACAAATGTTTATGGGGGATTACAGTTGAGTCAGGTGACTAAGAGGATTCTCAATAGCCCTTCAATCATCTCTATGACGGCAGGACCAATGGGTACCCTTGAACCCTTAACTCAACTACAAACTAAGGCCAGTGGGTGCCCTTGTGCATTAAAACCCCCAACTTAGCTCTTAGTTTGAGGTCGCGCTAAGGGTTCAGCGGTACTCGCGCAAGAGTTCCCTAAGTGAAAGACTCCCGACGAAAGAAATCGCGGAAGGTATCAGCGATAAAATTGTTTAAAAAAACCAACAAAATAGGGATAGCGAAAATCTTCTGCGATAAAGACTTAAAAATTCCCCGATGAATTGTTTCACGAGAATTTTTAAAAAAGTCCTTAATAAATAGAATTGCAGAAGATTTCCTAATACACGGTTGGCCCTGCCATACCCAACCCACCTAAAGTTTTAGGGGTTAAGGGGTTTCCACTGGCCATGACCTAGATAGACTTGGAGCAATAACAACTACAATGTTAACGAGTCTATTCTTTCATGAACAATATTGTCTACTCGATCTTTAGCATGTGTCTAATGTCTCATGAGACTTATCTTACTTGTACTATTGACCAAATATCAAAATGCCCAATATAGGCCCAATGTGTTGTATAACCCACCTGAAAAATGATGCAAATTAAGTTCCGAGAGTTTCGTTGTGAATGATCTACACACTCATTTGTTAGGTTCTAAATCATCAACAACCCGAACGTTCCCAAAGTTCTGTTGGGGTTTATGCCCTAAAATAATTTAAATTGACAACATTGATAAATTATATTTATTAATAAGAATGATATTATATTATTACTTTATTCTTATGATGGATTAAGGATTGTTCAAAGATGATGTTGTAAGTAAATTATTTGTATGAAGTGTTCATACATGGAGAGATGTAATTTACTGGTTCCTCATATTCTTGTATAGTTCATAATCAGTGATGAATCTGAACAATTCATCTGACAAGACTATAGCACACTAGACTTCTATATTATAGGGTGATGTATCTCCATCACCGGAGTGGCGACTCTAAGTCAGTGTGTTGGTGTATTAGGAATACACTGAACAGGTCAGACAGAATACTTTTTATATTATTGTCAGCATATAAAAAGATTTTGTAAAACTTACTGATTGTAAATGTCCTAAATTCTGAGAGCAGAATATACCCTATAAGTTGGTTTCTACTCACTTTGATCTGCCAAACAGTGAGGTCAGACAACGCAAACGTGATCCAATATTCTGGGTAGGTTGGGTGGTCGAAATCACTTAGTGGGATTACTTTGTGTCAATAAAGAATCCACA
>MVGT01004338.1:675804-705316 GCA_002174775.1 Macleaya cordata
AAAAATAGGCAAGGGGTCGTGGGTTAGTTTTAGGGTTTCTTTAGTTAAATTGTTTAATTAAAGAAAATTTTAATTAGAAATTTTTAATTGGTTAAAGTGTTTAATTAATTAAAAGTAGTTTCTAATTAAAGGATTTATTAATTACACTAGATTTCATTACATGTAATGGTTCGACCATTACTGTTGGCTTTAGTGTTAGGGTCTGTTTGGTTTAGAAATTAAGAAAAGTGTTTTCTTAAATATCTGTTTGGTTATAGGTTAAGGAATAACCCATTAACAGTTAAGGGGTGACCAATTGACAGTTAAGGGGTAACCCAGAAGTGTTAAGGGGTAACCTGCTAATTGCTATGGGATAACTCACGAACTGTTATGGGGTAACCTACTAAATACTATGAGGTAAGCCAGAACTGTTAAGGGGTAACCTGCTGACTGTTATGGGATAACCAGTTAATTGCTATGAGGTAACCCAGAACTGTTATGGGGTAACCCACAAACTGTTATGGGGATAACCTGCTAATTGCTATGGGGTAACTCAGAACTGTTAAAGGGTAACCTGCTGACTGTTATGGGGTAACCCACGAACTGTTATGGGGTAACCCATTGACTGTTAAGGGAAAATCCAGTAACTGTTAAGGAGCGACCCATTAGCAATTAAGTGCTGTTTGGTTTGACATACTAAGGAAAAAGTGTTTTTTCTTAAGTGCTGTTTGGTTTGACATAATAAGGAAAAAGTGTTTTTTCTTAAGTGCTGTTTGGTTTGACATATTAAGAAAAATAGTTTTTTCTTAAGGAATGTTTGGATTGAGTTAAGATAAGTTATTTTGGGATAGGTTAGGGTATAAGGATTTGGATTAGGAGGTGTTTGGATGTAGACATAGTTAGGGATTGTTTGGTTGGTTCACTCCAACCAATAACCCTACCTAGTCGCCCATGTACAAACCCGTTGGCCCGATCCGACAACCCCGTAACCTGACCAAAATTGCTGACCCGATAACCTAATATCCAAACTCGTTTACTCGGTCCGTGGACGCGCGGTCCAACCCGTGGGTCAGCTCGCAGGCTAGATCAACCTAACCCATTCAACTCGCACATCAATCCGACTAGACCAGATCGGATAACACATGGTTCAACCTGTGAGTTAGCCCGTGGTCCAACAAGATTGTGGCATATATGGAGCGTACGTGTGTGCATGTGTGTGGTGCATCTATGCATCCTACGTGTATGCGGTACACATGCTAGATATATGTGTGTGATGTTGTGTAGTGGGAGCTGGTGCGTGTGCAGTCTACACATGTGCACGAGTGTAGTACTTTGTTGTGCCACATACGTGTGCTGTGAACGTGTGTACTATACAAGTATGATCCAACGCTCCTCACAAAAGGTCATACCGATGTAGCTTAGCTAGGCAAAGTCAAATAGAACGAAATAGGGTGAACCGAGTCAACCTGACCCAGATGGTTCTACCAGAAAATTGCCCACCAACCAGTAAGGGTTGACCAAGTTAAGCGCTGACCTAACCGGTTTGTCAATTGACCAAGGGTTTACAATTGATCAGAGTTGACTCGTACGACTTAGACCGAGTCAGATTAGTCAGGCGACTCTATCCGAGTTAGACTAGTCAGGCGACTCAACCTAAGTCAGACTAGTCAAGCAACTCAAATCGATCCGAACCAGACCGACCCAGACCCTGAAAAACTGTTTTTCAACTTTTGACTCCGGCTTGTTAGACCAGAGTCGGTACTTGCCCTTGCCGGTCCATTCTATGTCAGTGTACAATCTGTTTTTGGCAGATATTGAGGAAAAATAGTTTTTCTTCAGGGTTTTATTTTTAAAAAGTATTTTAAAAGGTTTATTTTACTGAAATGGATAATCCAAGCACCCAATTAATCCCTAGATGTGATGAATCGTGTACAAGCTCTATGTGATAGAATTTTATGGTTACGAATCTATTGATCAATCAATTAAATAATTGAGAACTCCTTATACGATATACATGTGATGTATATGGACTTAGTTGATACATGTGATGTATGCAACACTTTAATGCTCTGAATTATATACATGAGATGTATAATTACATACAATAGATATATGCATTAAATGTATAGTTTGTATGTATTAGTTTTTAGAAATATGTGTTGAATTATTAACATTAGATGTTTATTAATGTGTAATTTTATATTGTACATTATATGTATAGAAATATAATAGACTTTACACAAATGCACATTTTTTCTAAAACTCTAAAATATATCTCTCATTTTAATTAATTAAGTGGGAGAGGGATTGTGTTCATGGAAACACAATCCCACGACCCTCCACCATCGGTCCAAGAATAAGGCTAGGGGTCTAATGCCCATAGGAATAGTACATCCTAGCAGCTTATTGGCTTGGATTGCTTTAATAAGCACGGTATTCGGACTAGAGTGTAGAAAGAGATCTCCCATAGGAGACTGTTTCTATATCTTCTAGCATTCTGAACTGAGATGGTGGACCACACTTAACTAAATGATGAATAAAGAACGCTTCCCATAGGAACGAGGATTTGTCATTAATTTAGGGGTCAGAACAAAATCGGATGTCAAAACAACTTTGACATGAGATGTCAGGATAGGTTCTTTTGATGAAATGGGATTTCAACTGTTTTGGTATACATACAGATATCCCATAGGATTGATGTCTGTATACACAATCAGTTATCCGATATTTATAGTAATTAGAGGGAACTACTATAAATTAAAATTTTTTCAAACTCATGTTGTTTTAGTATTTCATGCTTAGTAGTTCAATAGTTCTCACTTGTAACACATTTTAAATGTAAACCAATAAATTTGACATAAATCATGTGGACTAGATGCGAATTAGATAACTGTCATTAAATGCAGTAAAGTACTTTATGTACTTTAGACTGTGTATCCAGGATTTACGGAATCCTATTATTACCAGGAACTGATTGGAAAAATGTCATAAGTAGGTGAAAAGTTGATGTCTAAGTGTTATAACACTAACATCGGTACTTTACATTTACTAGTGACATTATAGGAAAGGTTGGGGATCAGAATCGTTCTGTTTGACAGATAACGAAAAGTTATATGAACACTATGAGGTGTAGGAACATCAATTAGTCAGCATATACCTGATATGCTGGGACATTGTAGTTCCTTAGAGCCTAACTAGATTTGTTTTCCGAGTAGATTCCTCTACACACTTTTCATGAAAAAGTGGAAAACATTCAAGTTGTATTCCGGTGATCATAAAACTAGATAATCATCTTTGTGTATGTCTTTATGACATGAAACCAAAGAAGAAGTACCCAGTAATTCCTAAGGTTGATCCTATCGAGATGGTAAGTATAGGAAAAGTAATATGATGCCAAATAGAAAGTGTTTCTAAATACGGCAAAATAGGATACTCGTAAAGTAGAAGTCTCAATGATTATCATCGTGTACGGAATAAAATATGAAAACATGATTGACTGTATTATATCTTTACAAGAATAGGTATACAGTCCATCTGTTCTCATTAAGTTTTATTAAGAATGCATTAGATGACATTCGTAGTTGTACATTGATAATAATCCTTAGCTTTTCTCATTACACTTGGATGAATTATTTTTCTTGGAATTCGTTGAATAAATTGTTTCTTCAGTTATTTCAAGTTATCGCTAAAATCTATAAACTTAGTCACTTTAATCTGAATACGATTCAGAGTTTAGTGATTAAAAGTTCATTTGAAAGGAAGGTAGAAGGTTTTAGTGATTGACTTATTTAGGTACTCATTTTGTATGTGGAACCATAAAAATTAAGAGGTAAATTTCGTCATTCGATACGATCGTAAATGACAAACACCCTTTTGACTTATATGGCACATAATAAGTTGAGAATCAATTTATTACACTTGGATTCTTCCAGTAGAATGGTGTAATAAGTGAAGATACAGAATCTGCACTGGATACGATGAAATCTATGGTGGATTATAATTCATTACTTTCTTCTGACATATACCTTGGGTAACAGTTAGTAGCCTTCCGTTTTTAACTTATGAATCGTCAGATTCTTCGACAAGAAAATTGTAATTTGGGCCCAAATCCATATGAACGATTTATCCTGTCTTAGAATGGGTGACAAATCAGAGTCAAGAGCAGAAGCGTATCTGTTTATAAGTATGCAAAAAGAGTGTGTTTACAGAGAAAAGTTACATTCCTAAGAATACTGCATAAGCTGACATCAGGATATAAAGCTGAGACACAAGAATTACGTTATTCAATTTTAGAATGCATAAGGACTTTATCGTAGTGGGAGGGTTTCACAAGAACACAATTGATCTTATTCTTAGAGGATGAGAATTCAGTCCCTATAACTATGAAAATGTTAATTTATTTCGAGACAATGGTTAACTGTTGTGATAAGAGAAGAATCTTTGGATTATAATCGAGTCTGGGATCTTGTAAAACCTTCATCTAATATTAAAACTATTGAATGAAGAGTTTACAAGGAACAAGAAATTCTGATTGACCGTTAAAGAGACTTGTTGTGGCCACATCATTGGCAGTCTTGATTAATTTAACAGAATATTCTTAGATCGCAAATAATGTTGATATTATCCTTTGACATTGGCATGTGCAATCAAGCTAGATAAAATTTATTACAATAGGCCATGAGTACTTTGTACATTTATTACAGAAGTAGATGTCTCGAAGTTGATGCATCCGATTTAATTAGAAAATCAGGTTAGTTGATTTTAATTAAATATGGATGGGCTATGTATAAGATGTGGATAGTAAGTAATAGTGTTTCTAGAGCTATATAGTAATGACATAATGATCATTTATAATGATACATGAAATGTTATTAAGGTTTGGTTATCTAATGAACGTTAATGTAAAAGGACTTTTTGAGATTTTCTTTCATTCTAGTGATCAAGCTTTGCTAGATCAGCTAACTAGAGTATTAGTCTATCTCAAAACTGTAAGGGTCAATAATATACCGATTTTGTTTAGAATGCACTGTTCCATAGAAAATGTTTCTGTGGTATTACTCTTTTGGAATCTTTGTCATATAGACATTGATAAAGGAAGTAAATTGAAAGGCAGTTCCCTATGCTTATGTAATAGGAAGCCTCTCACATAAAGTGCAAATGACAAAAATCAGATATTTGTCTTACAGGTGGGCTTAGTCAGCTAACATTTGTCGAGTTTTGGTACTGAGATTTATAGAGCTGTAAAGCATGACTTAGATAATCTCAGTTGGATTCGGAGTTACAAAATAGTCCAAATGTTAGTGTTATAATTGGTTGCATTAATTCTGACCTTGTGTCAGATTCAGATCTGGAAATTCTATTTCTAGATATCTTGGTGGATATCATCGAGTGGGAGAGTGTCTACCACGGATGCCAAAGACTTTGTTTAGGCGAGATGGTTAGCCAAGGTTGTATTTGTAAGAAACTTAGTAGAACCTCTACTCTAAAGCTCTGCTTGGTAGTTTTGATTCTCATGCTGATGAGAATACTTACAGATGAAGGTTTCATGCTGATGAAACAAGTGTCACATACGAATCTTATTCTCAGAAGATAAGTAGCTATTGTGACATTAAATTCTTTTAGTGCAAGTGGGAGATTGTTGGGGTTTATGCCCTAAAACAATTTAAATTGATAACATTGATAAATTATATTTATTAATAAGCATGATACTATATTATTACTTTATTCATATGATGGATTAAGTGTTGTTCACAAGATGATGTTGTAAGTAAATTATTTGTATGAAGTGTTCATACATGGAGAGATGTAATTTACTGGTTCCTTATATTCTTGTATAGTTCATAGTCAGTGATGAATCTGAACAATTCATCTGATAAGACTATAATACACTAGACTTCTATATTATAGGGTGATGTATCTCCATCACTAGAGTGGCGACTCTAAGTCAGTGTGTTGGTGTATTAAGAATACACTGAACAGGTCAGACAGAATACTTTTTATGTTATTGTCAGCACATAAAAAGATTCTGTAAAACTTGCTAATTGCAAATGTCCTAAATCCTGAGAGCATAGTATACCTTACAAGTTGGTTTCTACTCACTTTGATCTACCAAACAGTGAGGTCAGACAACGCAAACGTGATCCAATATTCTGGGTAGGTTGGGTGATCGAAATCACTTAGTGGGATTACTTTGTGTCAATAAGGAATCCACACCGAAATGATATTCCCTTAAGAGCCTAATCAAAAGTATTAATTATTCTAGACTGCGCAGTGATCCTATAAAATGTTTATTGGATTATTAGAATAATTATAATGGTCTGATATGGCATGTAAGGATTAAGATGTAATTACCCAAAAGGTGCTGACATTAATAGTGAATGTTACCTTGGTGTATATTACGAATATCAGTTAAGTGGAGGGACTATTTGCGGATATTAGTGAATGAAGGGCTTCTGAATAATATTCATTTACTTGAGAGTATTCAGTTGCAGTTATTTAGTAGACTTAACTAGAATTAGATTTGTTATTTGAGAATTATATGAGATATATGAACCTCAAAGTAATAAATCAAAAGCTTAAGTAAGTGGGGCCCATATAGACCTAACTTGAAGCTAAAGATATGAGAAGAGAGTCTTTCTCTATAAATAGAGATAGGGTTCATAAGTAGCCCACCCTAACTTGTGTATCTAAAACTCTCTCACAATTTAGAATTCAAATTATGAGCTTTATAGTTTTAGAAACTTAAAATTCGTAGTATATTCCCGTCAGAATTTAAAATCGAATTTTGAGGCACTTCGAAACAGAATTGGAGATTTTCTATTTCACGCAAAGTTGTAGAAATTTAGATTTCCTACAAAAATCATATATCACATAGGCGAATCGGATCAACCATTAGAGAGTTATAGCCGAAATACAGTTGTTGTATCTTTTCGGATTTTCGACGACTGATTAAGAATGTGGGAGGAAGATCTGGGATTACATGCAAGCGTTTAAATCGGTATGTATCTGATCTTCAAGCTATTGTTTTAATTCATGCACCCTCATGTGATCCTGTGAAGGGAAAATAGTTATTTGTTTCCGCTGCACAATTTAATCTAGACCCTATTTTCCCCAACAAGTTCGAATCCAACAACCCCCATCAAAACTTTATCAAGTACTAACCCCATCAAAAAATTATGGAAATTAAATCAACTGTCTTGAACATAAAACTTTATGGGCTGATTTGACTGAGATGTTAGAAACTTTTAATCCGATCCACCCAAACCGATCAATCCAATCCATTTCGAGTTGGATCGAAACCGATCCAAAGACGAGGTCAGGGCGAATCGGATCAGAGTTCCTGAAATTCAATGGGTACGGATCGGTTGGCGGATCTTAACGTGCAAAACCAATACCCAACCGATCCAATCCACTTATCGGTCCAACTATTATTTTTTTATTTTATGAGTCATAAATAGAGTGATAAATATTAAAAGCCTAATTGGTATGTTTAACATGTCTAGCTCAATAGGCCCAAACCGACAAAACCAATCTTGATTAGGGCGGATCGGATTGGATTGAAAACCCAATATCTAATCACACATTGGATTGAATGCGAATCAAACCAAAATCAATAATTTCAATCCGTTGGACACTCCTAGATTTAAACCATTATATAGTAATTAATTAGTGTTTAATATTTGATAATTTTATAATATGTATTTCATCCAAAATAGTAGTTAATTAAACGTTTATATTGTAATTGATAATAATATCTTTATTTTGTAAAAAAATAAAATATTCTCCACTTACTAAAATTCTTAATTTTTGTTAATTTTGTAAAAATATATATTAAAACTAGATGGACTGTTCGGATTCAAAAAATATTAAAACTAAAGACTAAAATTCAATGACGTGCCAAACACAGATAAATCAGTATAAAATTTTGTAATAACTTACATACAATTATCAAAAAGATAGAGATTATTAGAATATCCTAAAAAGAAAAAAAGTTTATAATTATCAAAAGTGTTAAGAGAGTTACAAAAAAATAATAATAAAAATTTAATTTATAAAATATAATTTACCGTAGACTAAATCAATATTTTAAAAAATTTAAAAGACTAACAACTATTTTTTTTAAATGATCACAAGATTTTCCTTACAAAATTATTCCTACAACCATAGAATATCTAAGCCTGTGCAAAAATAATCCGATCAGCTCAAACCGACAAATCCAATCCAATTTAGGTTAGATCGAAACCGATCCAAAAATAAAGTCGAAACAGATCGATTTAGAGTTCCTAAAATCTAATTGGTACGAATCGATACGAAACTAATACCCAACCGATTCAATCCACTTACTCATATAATAATATATATTTTGTAATTCGTTAAAATAAATAAAAATAATAATGCAAGTATGTAAGCATAGACATAACACAACATAAAACTAACCCTACCTTTAATGATAATTTTCTAGATACAAAAAATAGAAGTTAAGAATTTCTCAATACAGTAATTATAAGCCCAAATTCTCAATACAGTAATTATAAGCCCAAATTGAAAATATATAATAGTTTAACCAAATCCAACTATTATCTTTTAATTTTACAATTTAATTTTACAAACCATTAATAGAGAGTGATAAATATCACTTAAAAGGCCAATTGGTATGTTTAAAGGTCCAATTATGTTCAACTTGACCAAACCGACTGAACCAATCCAATCCAATCTTGATTGGGGCAGATCGGATTGGATCGAAAACCAAATATCCAATAGATCAGATGATCAATGGTTTCCGATCCGTTGCACACCTAGGGATATCCATCAACCATATCCATCAACCAAACCGCTTGCATGGCAACGCACGTTCCCCCAGTGTTATACACTAGTCAAGCAAATTTCAAACTTCCAAACTTAAAAACACAAAAACCATCCATGCATTTAATTTAAACACTTCAAAAGGGTAGAAACAAAGATGAAAAATTAAATTAACTTAATTACATAACTTAATCCCTAGTATCTTTCTTATCATAACCACCAGCACGTCTCCTCCTCAAATCTTCAGTCTCAATATCATCTTCATCACTACTACTAGTCTCTGCTTCTTCCTTCCCCACCACCGTCTCCTTAATCTTTTGAGTCGTCTCTTTAGTAGCTTCCCATGCATTCTGCACCGTCTGCTTCGCCTTCTCTCCCAAATTCTGTGCACTCTCACTCGCATTCACCGTTCCTTCCTTCGCCTTATCTTTCACCGAACCCGCAACGTCTTTCGTCTTATCTTTCACAGAACCTGCAACGTCTTTCGTCTTATCTTTCACCGAACCCGCCACGCCTTTCGTCTTCTCCTTCATCTCCTCCGCTCCTTGTTTCGCTCTCTCCATTGATTCTTTACTCTTATCTTTCATTGAACCCGCAACGTCTTTCGTCTTCTCCTTCATTTCCCCTGCCTTCTCTTTTGTTCTCTCCTTGCTTTCTTTAGCTGTTTCTTTTGCTCTTTCAGACATTTCTGATGCCTTTTCTGAATCTTTCGTCTCGTTTGTTGTTTTGTATCCTGCTCTGTCTCTCATTTCTTCTGCTGCTGTGTTGCGATCCTGCATCAATTAATTAAACACCAAACGTAATCAACATTTTAATTAGTAAAACACAATTAATCTAGAGAGAGAAATTAGAGAGAGAGAGAGAGAGAGAGAGAGAGAGGGGTTTAGTTTATATACTTGATTGGGATTGGAACTGGAATAAGCAGAGAAGCAGATTCTGGAGACTTTACGAGCTGATGAAGTAGAAGAACGAAGTGAGAGATTAGGGTTTTGAGGGATGGATTTGGAGATGTTAATCAACGCATTCTTGGCTAGAAACATGGTTGCCATTGTAATTCTCAATCTTTTTTCTTTCTTTCTTGTGTGCTGTTTGTTGCTTTTTTTTTTTTTGTAATATTGGATCGCCATTGAAATAGGGGAGTGAAGGGGAGAAGTCGGTGTTGTGTATTGTTGACAGGTAGCAGAAAGAAATGACACGTCTCTTACATGCTGTGTGACTTAACGTCTACGGTCAACACGTTTTTTCATTGTTAACATGTGACAAGGTTCACAGTAAACAGATGTATCGATCGATCTGGACCGTAGAATGGTTCAGATTATAAAACCTTGAATTGTCGGTTTTGGATTTGGAATCAGCCGATCTTGCGGGAGTACGCCACATGTCCAATACAACTTTGTGATCTGAGCCAAAACTTCATATTATAAAATTTGACTTTAAACGGAAGTTAGACTAAAATTAGACTCCACACCAATTTTATAAGGGAGTTCCTCAAAATATTTGGGGATGGATAAGTTAAATGGGTTTTTACCCCAAAATCTCACATCTAAATTATTAATCATTTTTACTACGGCAGTGTTAGGGTTACAGAAAAAATCACAGAATTTGGTACAGAAGGCACTTTACGGTGAGATTCATAACACTTTAGGATGGGATGCGAATCACGAGGTTATGTGAATGCCGTGAGGCACAATCTGTGCCGTACGGCACAATCTCTGCCTAATTTCACATAGCCGTTGCACACCCAACGGCTATTTTCCAACGGACATATTTTTTTAAAATCTATATATACCCTACATCCCTCATTATTCCTTCACACCTTTTTCATCCTTTACATTCTTCTTCTCAATTCTTCATTCTTCCATCACTCTAATCTTTCTCTACTATTTCTACTACTGTTTTTTTACTTTTCTTTTCCAACAATGGCTGAGAGCAACAAACGTGGATCCAAGTATTCTATTGACCTCCTTAGTAAAACTAAACCCATCCCCCCAACTAATTTAAAGCTGTCTATTGACTCAGCCGTGACATTGAGTTCGGTAGGTTGTTACGTGTATGACATTATTTTTAGTCATCTGAATCTAACTTATAGCATTTTTTTTTGCCACTAATTAGTAGTAGACCCACGCAAAATAGCTTTTATTTTTCACCATTAATTAGTGGTAGTTAGATGCAAACTTTTAATTTTGGGCTTCAAACTCATTAAGTGATAAGATGTTTCCAATCACTTACTACCACTTAATAGGTTTAAGGCCCGAAATTAAAAGTTTGCCTCTTACTAGAATTAATTAATTAGTGGTTAAAAACAAAAACTATTTTAGGTGGGCCCACCATTAATTAGGAGCCTTGTTAGTGAAACTTAAGATTTTTATCATTTCTATCCTACAAACAGGGTATATCTATAGTTATCACTTTTATCCTATATTTTATTTGTAATATCTTCACATAAAAAACATTAAAAAATTTTGTTTGAAAAAACTTAAAAATTTAACCTAAAAACCTAAAACCTACAACATAATCTCTAGAGGGAGGGGATGAAGACAGAGATTGAGAGAACTTGGATAGACCGAAAGAGAGAGAGGGATAATCTCTTACGAGAAAAGGTGAAGACAGATTGAGAGAGAGAGAGGGGGATACAGTACGGTGGTTTTTGAAGGAGACTCATCCACCATCATCAAATACTTAGAAGCAGGAAACTAGGGAGATAGGCTGGCGTCCTAGTATTTTGACATTTTTCTGTATAAATATTTGCTACTTAAAGAACTGATATCGTGATATACCTAATTGATAGAAAAAAAAAAAAGAGTAAATTCAAATCCACCTATTTAGTAACCAAATTCAATGTACAGAGGCTTTGGTTGGATAATACCCTTATGGTTTGTTTGGATAGGGGATTCCAAGGTAGGGATTCAGTGGGGACCAGGGATTTATATTTTCCTGGTCTGTTTGGCTGCCAAGAATCCCAGGAAACTTGTTTCCCAGGGAAACATGTTTTCTAGCAAATCCCTGTTTTGGAATCCCACCTCCCCCTTAGAATTTGCTGAAATTATAAACTAAGGATTCACTATGTATTCACCCAACTCAATGCAGATTACACCCCACAAAATTAAAACAACAAAATAGAGATTTTACTTGGATTTTAAATGGCAACCAAACAAACCAAAGGATTCAAGCTTCCAAGGATTCATGAATCCATGGATTCTTTAATAGTTGCCAAACAAACCAAAGGATTTATGTTTCTAAGGATTCATGTTTTCTTTGGGAAACATGAATTCGACATCCAAACACACTAGAAATGAATCTTATGTATATTACAGTTGGGTTTAGAAGAAGAGGAGAGAGAACAGAGAGAAGAAAGAAAGAGAGGAGAAACAGGAGAGAGATTAATTAGGAGAGAATAGAAAGAGAGAGAGAGAGAGAGAGAGAGAGAGGAGAAGGGGAAAGAGAGAAGAGATAGGTGGAGGCCGATCGAGGTCATGAGATGGTGGTGGTGTCCGTGATGGCGTGGGAGCCCTAAAAAAAACTAAAAAAAAAAATGAAAAAAAAAAAAGCTATCCCTAATCAATTTTTTTTATAGAGGGTAAGTTGACTAAAAATCAATAAACCTAAATCACAACCAATAAAAATTTTAAGTGTCACTAACAACATTCTTAATTAGTGGCAAAAAAACAAACAAGTTATTAGTGAATTTTTACTTGTTTGATTTTGAGTTCAGAGTGAGAACACTAGGCTTTGAAGCCAGTTCATCGTTTATACCACGGTTTTAGTTACTAAAATTTTGACTCTATTTGAATTGAATTTGAAACAAACACCCACAAAGCCCACGTAATTCTGATTACGATTAAGGGAAATTTATAATAAGATTCCCACCCTGGAACTAATTTATAGACAATCAGCTGCTTTGCTTTCTAACCCGTTTGGTGGCAATTTATGAGATTCGAATAAGTTAATAAGTTTGATTATGAGTTGTAATAAGAAATTGAAAGCTAATAAATCTAGTATCCTTTTTTCTGATGCCATCACCAAAGACCATGGTAGGGCATAAATGAGTAGGGTTAAAACACATTATCTGATTCTGATCAAATTCAGAGAACTGGTAGAATGGATGTGACTTTTCATATGTGGTTTTTCTAGGCTAAGTTTGATATCATCCCTGTGTGAACCCAACAGGCTGGTGTACACGGAGTGTAAAAATTAAGAACAAAGTTCCATTTATACCGACTTGTGGAACCTGCATAGAGATGATCTAAGAGATAATTTTGTTGTACTTGCTTAAGAGATCATCCTAATCTCTAGGCGACCCCATAGGTAAGTGTAACAGAGTGTAAAAATAAAGCAGGTGGAACAACTTATTAAAAGTGCAGGTCAAAGAGTCAAAGTGGGTGGTGCTACAGGCAAACAAGAGCACAAACGGTAATAGATTCACATAACCTACTTTTTTTGGCTAGTTTTTTTAGCCGCTATGCAGCCGAATTATAATAGTAGAGGTTGTAATCTACATCCTAGTGAAGGTGTCAGCTCGCTGAAATAAGCGCTTCTGCCAACTAGAAGGAACCATCCACTGTTAGAAGATTGAAATAAAAGGCATTTTAACTACGAATCAAGACGCTTGCTCTACAGTTTGATTTGATTTAGAACTAGAGCGATTCATTCATTGTGCATAAAAACAAAATTAGTCAAGTAGGATGTCCTTATTCGAAACCACTTTCGGTCGCGCGAATAAGCAGTAGTAAGCAGCAGCAATTATAATGAGCACACCACATATTGGAAGTAAGTTTAAGAATTGAGTTTTCATTCTTTCCAATTCAATTCCAAAGCTAGTAACTAAGAAAGAAACTCCTAACTGCAGAACAGAAATAAATGTAATCGACCATCAATATGCAAAAACGATAGATACAATTTCACATGTATCTTACTGCAAATCTAAAACCAGCAATAAAGATACAGAGATGGTCATAAAGAGGTGCCATGGATCCGAATGGGTTGAAGAATTTACATATAATGTGATTTAGAACTTGAGATGCAACTGTCCTCAAACATTTAACGCAAAGCCTTAAAAACTCATTTGTTACTCCTGCCACAAACTTCAATTCTAAGACGGAAAAAATTGGATATAGATGTGGAAGAAAGGAGAACCCAAAACTAAGATTCAATTACGAAACGAAATGTGATAGTAAAAAGTTTGTTAAGAAAGTGCACTTACAGTTTGAAAGGGGGACGAGTCGTTCTGCAAATGTAGTGGAAGGGACTGTTGTAGCACTTTGAGTCCTCACACCTGACACAGTATAGGAAGAAAAGAAAGAAAGAGTAGCTGAAAAAATATGTTCTGCAAATGAAATGGTAGCACCTCGAGTCTTTGTATCAAATATAAGTTTGTCAGGAAAAAAAAAAAGAGATAAAGAAGGCGAAAAAGTACAAACTGTTGGTAAATTAGACATCTTTTTTTTTTTCTTCTGATTATTCAAACTCGAGGGACGAATTGCATTAGGTATACAAATTGCAAACTTGCAAGTATGGAAAAGATTAAAACTAATTTACTTTGTTTTCTTTCTAACCTTGACGAGTATCATAATACAGTCTAACCTTCAGTTTGGGAATAATACAAGTATTATGGCTGCTCTAACCATAAGCACCAAAAATAACATTTCTTTATACAACCTTTATACCTTTCAAATTGGGGTTTTACTAACAATTTTCATTCAGTGAGCAGACTGAATTGTAGGCATCATCAGTTTGAACACTATCAAGCCACAAAACAACTTGATCAATGGAAGGTCTCCGCCTTGGATCTTGGTCTATGCATTTACATGCAATTCCAAGTACCGCCACTAACTGCTGCTCCTGAGCTTTACACCAGATTGACTGGTCAATTATCTGTTCCTCTTTGCTCTCAGATTTCATCTGAAAAACCCATGATACCAAGTCTCGACAGCCTCTTGCCTTGCACACATCTACAGGTCTTCTACCAGTAAGTAGCTCCAAAAGAACAACACCGAAACTGTACACATCTCCTTTGAAAGTAGCTGTTAATGTCTGACTATATTCAGGAGGGATATACCCTAAAGTCCCAACCAGATCGGTTGTAACATGGGTATCATAAGGACGAAGGAGCCTCGAGAGACCAAAGTCTGCAAGATGAGCTTCAAATTTCTCATCCAAGAGAATATTGCTTGATTTTACATCCCGATGAACAATATTTGGTTCACATGCCTTATGCAAGTAAGCCAATCCCCTACCTGCTCCTTGAGCTATCTTAAGCCTAGTTTCCCATTTCAGTACCGACCCTCCATCAACCCTCTCATGAAGCCAATAATCCAAGCTTCCATTTTCCATGTACGAGTAAATCAGCAAGCTGTCGTTCCCGTGTCTGCAGTACCCTTGTAAAGGAACAAGATTCTTGTGCTGAGCTCTTGAGAGAGCTTCCACTTCGGCCCGGAATTCACGTTCCATCTGACCACAATCACCAGAGAGTCTCTTGATTGCAACTTTTGTTCCATTTGGAAAATAGGCTTTGTACACCAGACCAAATCCTCCACAACCAATTATGTTTGCTTGATCAAAATTGTTCATAGATTTCAACAGATCTCCAATGGTTACCTCCTTACAGTCTGAAGTTTGAAAGAGAAGCACCAATTTTGAAGGCCCAAATGCCTCCAACAACCTGTGGGGCCTGTAGATTTCATTCTCCTCCTCATCAACTGAATTTCTTACATCCTTTCTCGACATGTTAAGTAGGACAATGGCCAAAAGGAACGCAATCCCTACTCCTATACTGATTGTTATTCCAAGAATGCTACTTCGACCAATTCTACTGTTCGGTCCAGATTGAATCTCAGGCTTCAGCCCCATAGTTTCAGCTACCCCACAAGGAGGACCTTGTGCACCACACAATCCCAGGTTCCCATCGAAACTTGAGTTGGGGAAGCTAAGGAACTGCCCCCCAGTTGGAATCACTCCCCGTAAGTGATTATTTGCAACACTAAACTTTGATAAAAACGTGAGCTTGTTAAATGATGGGGGAATTGATCCGTACAAATCATTGCTCGATAGATCCAAGATTTCCAAGTTCTCCATATCTGAGATAGTTTCTGGGATGGTTCCCGAGATGTTGTTTTTGCTCAAATCTAAAACATGGAGACCCTTCAACCGCCCAATCTCAGGCCATATTGTTCCGTTAATCTTATTGCTGCACAAGAATAACGACGGAGGGAAGCTCGAGGCCTGGTTGTATTGCAGACCATTAGCACTCTGGTTACGCTTTACGAACAATGGAATCCCAACAGAAGTAGCAACCTCTGGTGTACAGCTGATTGGGGAAATGAGGCTCTTCAACTTTGTCAAGCTTTTTGGGATTTCTCCAGTTAGAGAATTATTCGAGATGTCCAAGTAAAACAAACTCTCCATCTGACCAACCCAATGCGGAATGCTACCACCTAAACGGTTCCAAGACAAATCAAGAACTTGTAACTTCCTACATTTCAGTAACCACATCGGAATTTGACCATTAAGAGCACAGTTTCCAACTGCAAGAATCATCAAATTCTCAAACTCCTTAACGTTGTTTGGAATTTCTTCTTCATGAAAATTCTTGGTAAGGATGAGAGTGGTGAGATTTCTACACTGTTGGAGTACATTTAGTGCCCCTGATAAATTCCCAAGACTATTGTTTGACAAGGAAAGAAAGTAAAGGGATGTGAGGTTTGCAAAATTCTCAGGGACTGAACCAGAGAATTCGTTCTTAGCAAGGCTCAAGGTTTTCAATTCTCGACAACTAGA
Source organism: Macleaya cordata (assembly GCA_002174775.1). Classification (NCBI taxonomy): domain Eukaryota; kingdom Viridiplantae; phylum Streptophyta; class Magnoliopsida; order Ranunculales; family Papaveraceae; genus Macleaya; species Macleaya cordata. Next base: position 692,359 of record MVGT01004338.1, read on the forward strand.
TAGAGAGGCAGGAAGGGAACCAATGAAACGATTACTGGCAAGATCAAGTGAAATTAGATTAGGCATTCCACTGAAATCTAAATCAATAAACCCTGTTAGAGAATTGTTCCGAAGATCAAGCACTTGAATCAGTGAACAGAGTGCAAGAGAAGATGGCAATGGCCCAGAGAAGAAATTACTGTGTGCAATTAATTGTTCTAGTCTAGTAAGGTTTCCAAACACATCAGGAAGAGAACCAGAAAATCGGTTCCCAGAAATAATGAGAGTTTTAAGGTTGGAAAGCTTACTTAATCCCTTGCTCAACTGACCGGAGAAATTGTTGTTGGAGATTGATAACTGCTCCAAAGATGAAATCCAAAACAGAGTATTTGGAAGATGACCCGAAAATGAATTTGAATCGATGTGCAATTGTCGAAGAGAAGTACTGCAGTTTGTTAAACCTTCTTCTAATAGACGTCCTGAAAAATGGTTCATTGATAAATCCAAAATTCGAATAGTATCTGAACCATTGCAGATTTTAGTATCGACACGGCCAGTGAAAGAATTGTTGCTTATATTGAAAACAACAAGACTAGGAAAAACCCTGAGCTGGAGTAGATCATCAATGAAGGAATTGCTAGAGAAATTAACTGAGTGGACAGATTTCATACCAACCAGAACCCTAGAAATTGGTCCTGATAACATGTTGTGGCTAAGATCAATTACTTCAACTTGCTGCAAGTTTGAGAGATATCTGGGTACTTCACCTTCTAGGAGATTGAATGAAAGATCAAGAAATTTCAGATGATCTAAATTACCTAAGGAGTGTGAAATCATCCCTTTGAGACCTCTATGGGGAAGAATCAACTTAGTAACCCTAGTTGCAACTGAACTGTTTGTTCTATTGTCACAGGTAACACCATCCCATTTACAACAAATGGATTCGTTAGACCAAGCTGAAATAATCGATCCATGAGTGAGATTTCCTACAAATTCCTTCAATGCTCGTAAGTCATTTGGATCACAACTTTGGGTTAGGGTTCCATGACTTAAAGATGAAGAAATGAAATAAACCATGAAAACCCATTTGAGGAAAGTCATTGGAACAAATTCTAGCATCATTGTTACAGAAACTAAAGCAGATACCCACCTCAAATCAAATCCCAAAACCCCATCAATGGAGTGAGATAGTTCTGTAGAGAGAGAGAGAAAGAGATACAGAATCCAAATGGAAGAGAAAAAAGGCAACAACACTTGTAAGTGAAGCAAAGATGAAAATCTCTTACTACTCAGTTAAAATAAGATACTTCAAACCAGAAACAACCAAACCCACTTGCCTTGAATAATCTGATACTATTCTTCAAACAAAGATTGAAGAAATACCAAAAGAAGAAAAAACTTCAGTCCCACATCCCAAAACACCTCAGAAACCACCCCCACCATTAAAACAAGACCTCACTTGAAAGCTAAGTAAGACTCCCCTATCAACCCAACATCAAAACCTCTGCAAAATAGGGGGGTTTTGTTCCAATTTTAAAGAAGTGATACCCAAACTTCTCTTTATTTTTATTTTTTCTTTAATAAAGGAGATCTAGATGAAGAAGAAAGATAGATAGAGATTTTAAAAAATCAAATATTTATTAGACGTATCTACACCATTACTGCACCACAGAAAAGGAAAGTCTTCTTTAATTCAATTTTTCAGTAGAAACAAACATACTTGGGTATTGGAAATCAAGACAGAAGAGCTGACCTTTTGAACGATTTTTTTTTTGTTACATCACACTTCACAGTTCGCTTGCCAACACTGAACACCCCACATTTGTCTCTCTATTCTCACTCACTTTCTCTCTCTTGTTTCTCTCACTAGAAATAGTGGGGAAGTGAGTGGTGGGGTTTGATGTTTGATGGGTGCAAAGAGATGTTGGTTGTGGTGGAATCAGACCAATCAGTTTGAGGTCAAAGAGGTGATGATTAGATCCAATGGAGAAAATTTTGACCGGATTTATCCGGTAGATTCAGCAACTGAAGGCGGACGTCACGGGTTTCTGCCGGTGATTAATTAAGGTGTTCAGAGATTACCCTCATTCCTCAGTTAAAAGAGTCAACTTCTCAACTATAGCTTACATGTGAACCCACCCACTCCACTTTACTTTTCTTTTTCTATTGGATTTCTTTCCGCCCATCTTTACCTACTTAACACTCCAAAGTCCAAAATTTACTGAATTTCTTATCAAGTCCCCCAAAACTTTATATACGGTCCAAGATTAATGGACGTGGGATTCGCATGAAAATGATTTTAAAAGAGGATTAATTTGAGAGGATTAAAAAATGGATCGATTTTCGACCAGATCAATGATCATTCCCACCAAAAATTCAACCCGCTCATCTTTTTCCATATATATATAAGGGGAGTGGGCAGTGAACAGCTAAGCTCATTTGAGTCGTAATGTTTGACGGGTCTGATGTTTAATTTTTAAAACTTTTTTATAAATATTAGATATATACTGTAACATTATTTATTTATATATACTTAAAATATTAGATTATGAACTTCTGCCACAATCCACCCTCACCTTGCTAAAAAAAACCCTACCTTTTGCCCCCAAAAGTTTTTGATCAATTTATCAGTAGGTCCTCCAACATATATCCAAATGTCAGACATTTTAGATATGAACCTTGGATGTCTATCTATCAAGAATCAACTCAATTATTTGAATGTATTTTTAAATATATATATATGAGTAACTAAATTCATGCTTTGTAATTTTTGAAAAAGTCAGAAATTATTACAAGCTATAAAAGGGAAATTAGGGTCTGTTTAGTGGCCGAAGGAAAAACATTCCATGGAAAAATAGCTGATAGTTATAGGTTTATTTGCATTCTCGTGGGAAATTTTTTTCCTATTTTGCTACATGTAATCCATAATGATGAAAGATATCTTTGCAATCTCCCAGGGCATAAATACCCTTTGTGACCACACACTCGGGTTAAAGAAAAAGAATTGGAAAATTTCAACAAATAATGTTTAATTTTTTTTATTCTTTTTTTTACACCTGATGTCTTGATAATAAGAAAAATTTTCTTTCAAAACTAATACATACATACATACATACATACACAGACCTCGAAACACAAATCATTTAGTTCTCAAAATTTTATGAACACACACACACACAAAAAAAAAGACCTACTTCCCTTGGAAATAGAGTAGATATGGATAGATAGAGTTAATTTAAATAGCCAACACATGTCATGAATTTTGTCAAATTAAAGTAAAAGGAGAAGTCCTTTTTCCATTCACGTCCCCTTCTCTCTCAATGATATGTGTTAGTTTACACTTTAGCTAGATTTTTGAAAATGGTTATATAATATTGTTAAATAATTTTATTTGCTTAAAATTAATATTGGTTTTGGATTTAAAAATCTTCTAATATTCTATATTTTGAAACAAAATTATGTAAATTATCGAAACTAATTAACCTCTTATTAGTTCATAAAAACAAATTCACCGTTGCCATCACACGCGGAATGAAGGCGACCCGTTTTCTCTGTTTCTCCTTATCTTGCTTCGTCGATATCGTCAACAACAATGCCATTGGAAAATTATTTTGGCGTACGATCAAAAAGTTTTGGGCACCCTATCAACGTCGAAGAATATTAGGTAAAAATCCGACTTAGATTATGGCTTTTTAGGCAATTGACATTTTATACATGAAATGTAAGATTTTGATATTTAATTTGATCCCAATGGTCTAGTTTATACTTTTGTCAAATTTTGCGGCTTTTGTGTTATTTAACAACCCTTATGGCCTTTATTGTAAAGAAGGTTTTACAACAATCAAATGCTCGATTGCACATAACATGACTTCTAAAACTACACATGGGTAGAAATTTAAATAACTATAGCGTAAAGCGAGAGCAAGAATGAGAGCGAAAATGGAGGCATCGAAGCGGCTAGTTAAAAAGTATCTAGTTCAAAAATGCTTCCAAAGTGGAGCGTCGAAGTGCTGTTCGATGCGGGAGCGTCGGAGCGTTATTCGGAGCGAGAATATCACCTCTATACCACTGGTTCCTAGGGTAGAAATTATTTTCGCAAAAAATTCAAATCATTATAAAATTTAAAACTTAACCAACTGTACTTTTAATAGAAGTTTTAGAATGGTTTAATTTGATTTTTTTATTTTTTTATCTCGATACAATCGCCATCATGAATAGTGCAATGCCTAACGACAGCGGTCAATTGGTCGGTGGAGGTGCCATCGATCTCCATACTAGTTGTTTAATATGTTTCTTAATTATGTGGATACCACCACTCATTATATTATAATTAATAATAATATATAGTTAATTACTAGAAATTAATGACAATTTAAAAATTTGTTAATTAATGAATATGTTATTAGCAATTGACAGATTAAAAAACAAATTTGTGTTAGATGGAGTTGAGCATATTATTAAAAAGAGAACCCTAGGCTGGTACCTAGTGTAGCACTGTACATAACTCAAGGCATGATCTTCTTGGAAAAAGTTGGTTTAATTGAAAATAGAAAATGCTAAAAGGTACGCACATTTTAGAAATTTTCTTCCCCAAATCCATATATGGTCATTATCTCCTCGTGATTTGAATCACATTCTCGAGTTTCGTCTTTCCTAAACTTTAAGACATAGACTACCGTCCATTTCAAAGAGAGATGTAAATCCTTCAAAATGTGCGTACATTCTAGCATCACTCATTGAAAATAGTTCTTGAGATTAACCCGACTCTAAAGGAATGGCTACTTTACTCTTTTTAAGATGCACCATTGACTTAACCAGCTAGTTAGGGTTAGGGTTTTTTAGGATTCCTCATTAATGGGAAAAAACTAAACATACAAGCTTTTCTATTTAGATAAAATAATAAATAAAACCCTAAAATATGAAACCCTAACTTTTATAAATTCAATGAACTTAGTCTCGGTTTGGCAGGTGGGGAAACCCTAAAATATGACATGGAATTTGGAATATGATACGTGCTATGTATTTTATTTTAGTTAGGTCTACCAAGTGCCAAAAGTGGTCCTTATTAGCATGATATTGAATGAACATACCAAAATACAATTGTGGTCCAAGCAGAAGATAAACAGAGATTTCATGTCTAGTGACTAATACTTCCTTATGTATTTCAGATTGGATATATTTGAGTGACTAATAGTTTCTAATGTATTGAAATTTTTTTAATTGTGCATAAAGAAAAAAATAGCATATTACCCTTTCTAATGTATTTTTTTAATACAAATTGAAAGTAAAAAAACACACCCAATAATCAAAGAAGACAGAGTAGCAGAGCAAGCGGAGAGTGAAAGAGAGAGAAAGCAGCCTCGGATCCCTTCGCCGGAGTCTCCAGCGAAGGGATTCCACCATTTTCAACCTTTTTTTTTTATTTTGCTTGTCTTATTGGCAACTTTTGCACGTTTTTATGGCATATTTCGCTCGTCTTTTTGGCGAATTTTTCTTAATAATCTTCTTTCTTTTGGGTGTGCTTCAGATCTATTTAGATCTACTCCGATTATGCTCAGATCTAGTGTTTTGACGGACCGGATCGACATCTACTGGAATTTTTTTCAACAGATCAAGTCTTTTTCTTTGTTTTAGGCACAAGGTGTTGGACTTATCTCTCCCCTCTATTTATATGGGAGAATCTCTTCTTTGGGAAGCAAATCTATCAAATTGGTCGGACATTACGCCGGATACCATTTTCTACGATTTTTTCAGATTTTTTCGTGTGTTTCTACTTATTGTACTTCTTGTGTTCTACTTGTTTGTGTTGTACTGTTTGTTGTATTCTCTTCTCTTGATGTACGTGTGTTTCTATTATTAATGAATTAATTGGGTTTTACCCATTTTTTTTTTAAAAAAAAACAAACCCAAAAAAAAAAATGTGTGCAGTGTATGTTCAAAAGGCTAGTTATTTTAGTGACACACTATTGTCTTATAAGGTAGGAAATAGTACAAATCCGAGTACACTGTTGATGATTGTCGACCTTCCATGCTTGTAAGTCGATGATTTTTTTTTTTTTTTCTTTACGTTGTGGTTGAGGTGTTATCTGTGTAATTAAGCTTTGATTGTATTTGTAACTAAACAATAACATATAAATAAAAATATATATATAGATGGATAAATAAATATTATAGATGTAATTAATCAGCATCAATAGCATGATGATCATACATTGCATTAAACTAAAATGGCCATTATGAGGTGATCGGGAAATGCGTTTTTAAGTACGTTAGAAAAAAAATGAGTTTTTACCAACGATCGAGGAATAAGACACCTACATATCGTCAACCTCGAGCATCGACTATTGTGTTTTGGTCACTTTAGAGAATTTAAAAAGAGATGCTATTGGAACCGGCGCAATTATCTGTTAGGTTGGATAAATTGAAGTGGCACTGAATATCTATTATTTATTGTATACTTGTGGAGTCCATAAATATACAAAGGATGGTAGATATAAGGTGCCACCTCACTCTATCTAGTAAGACAGATCATTGGGTTAGTCCCAAAATCATTTCCAACTTAGAAACATTGTGTTAATGATGACATATATATAGCACACCCTTCACGAATGAAAATCTCATGATATTTTTTTTTAAATTGGACATAAATTAAAGATGAATTCTCTTTGTGGGGTTCGATACCAAGATCTATACTTTGGACAACCATGTTTCCAACCACTTTAACAAGTGGTCTTCCATGATATCTCATGATTCTTTAGAAAGTCTTTTTCTCCGGAGAAACTAGAATCATTACAGATTCACAAAGTCGATTGTGTTTCATCATTCATGAGTACTAATGGCTAAGGGGACCCTTTAGAGGACGTTCTGACTATGCGGATCATTAGTGGCAGAGCTAACAATTTAACTTAACGGGCATAGAAAAAAAAAATGTTAAGATAATTTTGAATATACCCCGTCTATTATTCAATTTACTTCATTTTAATTTCTCTTTGTTTATTTTACGTCTTCTTTTTTTTTTTGGTAGATGTGAGAATATTTTTTGAATTACATGGTTTAGAAATACCACAAATATTAGGTGAGGATTGAGCACAGAACTGCCACAAACGTACTAACGACGAGGAGAAGTCGCCCATAATAGCGAAGAGAAAGTCGCCTATAATTGTAACGCCCCATACCCCAAATACAAGGGACATTACCATCAGTCTACAACGAGACTCAAATCCGGCAGAGTCTCCCCTGTAAACTGGACCTTTCATCACCTAATAGACACAGTGCATATAAAATTTTACGCAGCAGAAGCAAATTTAAACAAGGATATGCACTAAAAATTTGTTGCCACCCATTCCTTTTTTCTCAACTCAACTGAAATCCCAACAATGTAGGACCAGGAGGAACCTGCAAATAACTACGACATTCACATTTTACACTTAACATGGAATAGATGTGATATGATATATAATTATGTTCGTTGTTTCCTGCCAAAATATATATAGTGAGAAAGATAAAGTAGGAGTTGTTTACATATAAAACAAGGTAAAGGCTCACAACCGAGCCATGAGCAGTAGCCAAAACACCTACTGTGAACGAAGAGAGGGAAACCTACGTTAAAACCCAAAACCAGGAGTCCCTCGCTAAGGACCTCGTCACAGCACCAACAAGGATCCTACCCAGATCCTCAACTGTCAACTGTAAAGCCACGAAAATGATTGGGTGAGAAACTCAGTAGGTAGATCAACCATCCTAATATCATCACATGCAGCGATAAAATCCTATAACAACTCAAAAGCATTTATAAAAGCAATGCATATTATATAGTCGATTGAAACACTAAGAAAAATCCTGCATAAATATGTAACAAACAACAGCAGTGTACTTCTGCTAGTATAGCCAAGGAACACGATCGGGTTACCCCAGTCAGAATTTTTTTCGAGATCATTACCAAGTACGCACAATTTGACGACTGCAGACTAGACAAGGGCCCCCAACTAATCCAGAGAAGGTTCCCCGACAACCTTCCCCCGCGTCTAACACCCATCGGGCAGGCATGCGAACCTCAACTAAACTAGTTACTCGACACCACCACAAACACGGTTTACTAGGAAATAATCGTGACTTCCCAGACTTCCCGAGATGTACCTGTCTCCCTGACGTCCTATTCCGCCCTGAAGACAGAAACACCTAGCAAAGTCTCAGATGGTGTACCACATCAGGATAAGCATGGTCCACCATCCTTGTAGAAAATCCTCAACTTTTCACAAGTTCACCTTAGTGATAATATATAGTAGTTTTATATAGGTTGTATGTCTTTTTTAATGTTAAAGTTCGAAACCTATTTTGGAAGAACCCTCTTGAAAACCGGAGTCTTTTTTTTGTAGAAATCCCCTTTTCCAAATATCTTCTCTTTTTGAAAATCCACATACAACAAGTGTGACTGGTACTAAGGGTGAGGGACCATGGCAAGCCAACTCACCCACCCCCGTAAGGGTGAGGATCCCTGGCAAGCCAAACACGCTCACCCCTGGGTGCCGGACCATGGCAAGCCAACTCACCCACCCCCGTAAGGGTGAGGATCCCTGGCAAGCCAAGCACACTCACCCCTGGGTGCTGGACCATGGCAAGCCAACTCACCCACCCCTGTAAGGGTGAAGATCCCTGGCAGGCCAACCCACGCACCCAAGTCTGCGGGACCTGGCAAACCAACTCATCCACCCCCGTAAGGGTGAGGATCCCTGGCAACCAACATACACAGATCACTCGGGCGGAAATCCGAGTGGAAGTAATACAAACACCAGTCCACCTAAGGCATACACGGTTCCCCGTGTCTNTTTTGAAAATCCACATACAACAAGTGTGACTGGTACTAAGGGTGAGGGACCATGGCAAGCCAACTCACCCACCCCCGTAAGGGTGAGGATCCCTGGCAAGCCAAACACGCTCACCCCTGGGTGCCGGACCATGGCAAGCCAACTCACCCACCCCCGTAAGGGTGAGGATCCCTGGCAAGCCAAGCACACTCACCCCTGGGTGCTGGACCATGGCAAGCCAACTCACCCACCCCTGTAAGGGTGAAGATCCCTGGCAGGCCAACCCACGCACCCAAGTCTGCGGGACCTGGCAAACCAACTCATCCACCCCCGTAAGGGTGAGGATCCCTGGCAACCAACATACACAGATCACTCGGGCGGAAATCCGAGTGGAAGTAATACAAACACCAGTCCACCTAAGGCATACACGGTTCCCCGTGTCATCGTGAACCCTATCAAGCCCGGTAGTGAGACGCTACTACCGACTTTAGACGGTCACGGGAGAAATCCTTTTTGTCACATTTTAAAAGTTAGGTTCTCGCATCGAAAAACACTCGATAAAATAGGTTTTCGTCTCTTTCAAAGGTTTTTCAAAAACATTAAACATGGTTTTCCAAACATAACCATCCTTTCATTGACATAAATCATAGTAGCAGAATTGAAGTCACATAGTTCACAAATTCAATGAGAAACATTTCATAAGACATGATATATGATCAAGCATACATTGTTTCCATATTAAAATCAGTTTCTCAATGTTTTCTTCATAACATCAGTTTGTTGTTATCCATGAATTTCATGCCATGCTTTGCATACAAGGTACATATATATAACAGTTCGAAATATGCATTTAAAAAGTTGGGTGTTATTAAGATGAATTGACCACCTACCTCAATGCTACCAAGTTTCTCAATGAAAGGTCCTACCCATTGTCGATTCTCATTCAAGAGGCACTCAATGGAATGTGCAACTCCATCCCTAAACTGAAGAAAGAAAAACAAGTAACATAAGGTTCTAATTAAGTTATAGAACCAAGATAACTAAGAGGGTTGAAAATCCAAAATTACACTCCTAATTATAAGGAAATCAACTAGCACTAGTAGTTCATCTTTACAACCTAAAACCTTGGTTTAGGAAACATTGAAAATATTTAGTAGGCTTGAAATACTAAAGTAGCCCCATGTTAAGAATCAGGAAAAATGTAACAGTTTAGGAAAAATAAACGCCAAAGATCGTAGAAAACTCAGAAAATATTCAAACTGAAAGCATTAGAAAGATAATACCGAGATCTACCATTTTCATGAAGAAACTAAAATTAGAAAATAATTCGAGAAATAAGAAAAGTACCAATTAATAATATATTTTGCAGAAACAGCTAGTTTTCATAAAACAATAGGTAAATTTTAAAAATTTAAAACAAGCGATCTACTTATCCAAAATTCGTGAAATTTTTACTAAAGATAGCTTAAGATGTTATGAATCATTAGAAACTAGAAGCACTTGATTTAGAGTTAAAACGAGATAGTTATGCAGGTTTTAGTGTAGCCTGCGCAGTAAAATCCGAGAATCCAATTTCGGAAAACAACTAAAACTCGATTAAGACACGAAAAATTCACTGCAACTCATGCTAAATTCATCATAACAACAAGCTTCTCTACTTAAATCTCATCCAAATTAAATCTCCACTTGCATGCATCAAAAATGGGGGTAATTAGATCATAAAACCCATATATTCACCTAAAACCTTCAACCCATCCATCTAACAAATTTCTAGGGCATAACCAAATTTTATTTTCTTCAAAAACCCCAATTTACATCACAAAAATTTTTAGATCTACCATATTTAGGTGCTGATTTCTCATTTTAACATCAAAATATTAGCCCATCTCATCCCTTCTTCCACCATTAAGCTCAAAAATAAGATCTATACATAGCATGCATGTTTAACAACAAAAAACCCAAGTTTTCAACTTAAAATTTCAGCTGAAATGGAAGGGTTCTAGGTTAGAAATCTTACCCCAAAGAGCACCCTTTCTTCCTCTCTTCTTCTTCTCCTTTCTCCTCCTTCTTCCTTCTTCTTCCTTCTTCTTCCTTCTTCTTCTTCTTCCTTTTCTTTTCTTCTTCTTCTCCCCCTCTTCCCTGCCGGAAAAACGGCAGCAGCTGCCGCCGGCGGTAATGGCAGCAGCTGCTGCTGCTTTCCTCCTCCTCTTCTCTCTCTCTCTCTCTCTCTCTCTCTCTCTCTTTCTCTCCTACGGTTCTCTCTCCCCCATTTCTCTATCTCTCTTTTTCTTTCTTATCTCTTTCTTTTCTTTCTTATTTCTTCCACATAATAATACTACCATAAATGTTATTAGGGTAGATTTTTTGTTAAAAAAAGAACCCCCCACTTACTACCAATATTACCATTGTTAGAACATAAACCCGATTTTCTTTTTGTTACACTTTCTAATATTTTCAATAATACCCATTCTTGTTATTACTAATACTACTAATATCCTTACTTATTATTAGTAATAATTTTCTTTTTTGTTAGTGGGGTCTCACAATAATGGCGAAGAGAACACCCCAAAAGGATACCTACATATACGTATATAATATAGAAATTACATGGGTCTCACTCAATGGACTCCATGGATATGATCTAAGGCAAATTAGTTTTTATTTTTTCGAGAAATGATTTTCAAGTTATGTAGATCATCCTATCAAAAGATCACATAATTCTGAATTTTTTAAACCAGTAAAGAATTAGATTCAAATTTTAAGCTTTCTCTAACCTATCCATTTTTTACAATTAGATTCCGACCATGTAGATTATCCTCTCTAAAAATCAACTACTAGAATGCATTGCATTTGGGCCCTACAAGTGAGAGATGAAGGGTGTGGCTAGGGGATATATAAGGAGGGCTATGTATCTTCCCCTATATATATGAGTACAGGCTCATGTGGGGCCTAGATACGGTTGATCTAATGACTAATTTTTTGTGAGAATGTTCTTCTCACCATGTAGATCATCTTCTAAAATTTAACGCATTTCTAAAACTGATAGTTGCAAAAAAAATTGATCTGAAGTTGATTAGAAATTAACAGAGATAAATGAATGATGAGAAAATGAGTTAATTTTATATGCGGTTAGTAGTTTTAGGGTGATTTTTAGTGAAGATGATCTACATAGTGAGGAGAACATTCTCACGAAAAATTAGCCCTTAGATCCACCGTATGTAAGCCCACATGAATGTGTACATGCATATAACCTGTACATTCTAATATGTAAGTCGATCCGTCCTCTATATCTATTTATATATTATAAATTTAAGATGAAACTTTGAGTTAACGAAACCCTTTCTCTTAGGTGTGGGTTAAAAAAACCTACATTATAAACATATGACCCAATGTATTAAAAAAATAAATATTTTTCCACTAAACAAAAGAAGTTTCTAAAAAACAAAATACTTAATTTTTTTTTAAAACTAATAAAATTAAAAATATTATAATTTCTACACAATTTGTGTAAGAGTGTATACGAGATGAATAGAGGAGAGATCTTATTAACTGATTTCCATATATTACTCAACGCACTCTTATCTGTACATCATACCATAAGAGAACATCTAAATATATAGGGGTGGATGCATGATATGAAACCATCCTCACATGACACCTACCAAGGACGTGTCATGTGCATGGTGTAAACTCATGGTGGATCAACCACCTATTACAATACATGTTATATATAACAATGATTTTTATAAAAAGTGTCCGTCAATGAATGAGTCACACAAAACTAGTTTATATATATATATGAGTAACTAAATTCATGCTTTGTAATTTTTGAAAAAGTCAGAAATTATTACAAGCTATAAAAGGGAAATTAGGGTCTGTTTAGTGGCCGAAGGAAAAACATTCCATGGAAAAATAGCTGATAGTTATAGGTTTATTTGCATTCTCGTGGGAAATTTTTTTCCTATTTTGCTACATGTAATCCATAATGATGAAAGATATCTTTGCAATCTCCCAGGGCATAAATACCCTTTGTGACCACACACTCGGGTTAAAGAAAAAGAATTGGAAAATTTCAACAAATAATGTTTAATTTTTTTTATTCTTTTTTTTACACCTGATGTCTTGATAATAAGAAAAATTTTCTTTCAAAACTAATACATACATACATACATACA
>MVGT01004338.1:708784-735184 GCA_002174775.1 Macleaya cordata
AAAGGATGGTTATTCTTCCAACTGCTCAAAGTGAATGAATGAACTTACGTTATCAAGATTATAAAACTGTAAAAGAATACAATTCTGCTTTATTTAATATTGTTTCTCGCTTGAGTTATGCGGAGAAAAAATAACTGAGGTTCAAATAATTGAGAAAACCCTCTCCACTTTTCACGCAAATAATGTACTTTTGCAGCAACAATACCGTGAAAGGTATTTTCAGAAATACTCTGAACTTGTAACTTGCCTACTTGTAGCAGAAGCGAATTGTAATGTCCTTATACAAAACCACAACTCTAGACCAAATGGTTCAATGACAATTCCTAAAGCGAATGCCAATTATGGGTTTAGAGGAGGTTGTGGTAAAGGCCGTGGAAGATGGCATGGAAGAAGAATAATAATGGTAATAGTTATCACCCTTATAGAGGTGGAAATAATGGAGCTCCACAAGGAAATAAGTGGAATAAGTGGACATCATCATCTAACAAAGAGAATTCCAATCCTCAAAATAAACCCAATAAAGGCAATAATGCTTGTCACAGATGTGGCAAAGAGGGACATTGAGCAAAATATTGCCGAACTTCTAAAGAAAAGGTTGAGAAGTTCAAAGAATCAAAGAAAGTGGAAACAAATCTAATTGAAGATTGGAATAATGATCCATTGGACATCACTCAATTGGATACATCTGATTTTTTTGAAGATCAGAATGGAAATCCTATTAGCAATGAACAATTCGAGGAGATGTTGGGAAATCCACCTTCAATGGTGTAATTGCTTGGTTACTTTGCGACTAGTACTTGCTTAGCTTTTTTTTTTTTTTTTTACTTTTGAACTATTTAATTTACAAGTCATGTGTGTTTAAATTTGATTTCCCTCATGGAAAGTCTAGGCCATGAGTGTCTGGTTTGTTTTGGAAACATTAATTATGGGTTTGTAAGTATTGTTTTATTATAGTATGTTTTCTCATTAACTGTTTTATTATTATTCTTGTGCTAGAATTAATATTCATGAATCTTATTTTTTTTATGTTGAAGGTATGAACATACAAATGGACAAAAATGAAATATGTTTGGTGGATAGTGCTACAACCCATACAATTTTGAAGAATCAGAAATTTTTTTCAAATTTAGTATTTGAGACATATAAAGTGTCAACAATAGCTGGGCCAGCACATATAATTGAGGGCTATGGAAAAGCAAACCTCATGTTACCTAATGGTACCCAAATCAATGTGCATAATGCGTTATACTCAAGCAATTCAAGGAGGAATTTGCTAAGTTTCAAAGATATACGCATAAATGGATACCATATTGAAACTCGGAACAATGACAATAAAGAGACATTGTGCATTACATCTAATGTTGGGAGCAAGAAGCTCACATTAGAAGAATTCTCATGTTTTTCAGTTGGTTTATATTACACCACAATTAATGTAATTGAGTCTCATGCAAATATGGCAAAACAAAGAGTTTATAATCCCGCCTTATGTACTGTTTGGCATGATCGTTTGGGCCATCCTGGACAAACTATGTTCAAGCGAATCATTGACAATTCTTGTGGGCATACATTGGAAAAACAATATCTTGGCTTACCTAAGAATTACTTGTGTGTTCCTTGTTCCCAAGGAAAGCTTATAACTAGACCATCTTATCTGAAGGTTAAGAATGAATCTCCCACTTTTCTACAAAGGATACAAGGTGACATTTGTGGTCCTATTCATCCTGCTAGTGGACCATTTCAATATTTCATGGTACTTATAGATGCATCAACTAGGTGGTCACATGTTTGCCTATTATCTACTAGAAATCTTGCATTTCCATATTTTTTGGCTCAAATTATCAAACTTAGATCTCATTTTCCAGATAACCATATAAAGTCAATTAGACTGGACAATGCTGCTGAATTTACCTCACAAGTTTTCAATGATTATTGTACATCTTTAGGAATTGAGGTTGAACACCCTGTCCCATATGTGCATACTCAAAATGGGTTAGCCGAGTCATTTATCAAACGTCTTCAACTTATAGCAAGACCCTTACTTATGCAATCCAGTTTACCACTTGATGCTTGGGGACATGCCATTTTGCATGCTGCATCTCTAGTTAGACTTCGACCAACTGGTTACCATCATTTGTCACCTATACAGCTTGTTAGTGGTAGACAACCTAACATATCACATTTGAGAAAATTTGGTTGTGCAGTACATGTTCCAATTCCACCTTTGAAAAGATCTAAGATGGGTCCTCAACGACGTTTGGGCATATACATAGGTTTTGAGTCCTCATCTATAATAAGATATCTTGAGCCAATGACAGGGGATGTCTTTACCGCAAGATTTGTTGATTGCCAATTTGATGAGACAATTTTTCCGCCGTTAGGGGGAGGTAAGCAACAATTTATTAATAAAGAAAATGTTGCTATAGAACGGCGTGAATGGTGTAAATTAACATGGAATACACCCACTTTGTCTCATCAAGACCCGAGAACTTCACAATGTGAAAATGAAATGAGAAGAATGATTCATTTGCAAGAAATTGCAAATCAATTACCTGATGCATTTAATGATGCAGCAAAGGTAACAAAATCGCATGTGCCAGCTATGAATGTACCAGCCAGAATAAATGTTCCAATTGGACAAAGTCCAATAATGGCGGCAAATGAATCTACCACGCGTCAAAAGCGTGGCAGGCCTATAGGTTCCAAAGATAGTGCTCCAAGAAAAAAGAGAGCTAGTGAAAAATCTTGTCCTGATGAAAGCCCAATAGTGGCTGGAGCTCCAGAAACAAATAATAAAAATGCACAAGTTCCCAAATTCATTGAAATGCCTATGGTTGCCCCTGATGTGGCACAGGTACCTGAAAATAATGAGATCTCGATTTTCCATGCATGTTCAAGTGAATTATGGGACAGGAAAGCATTTGTCATCGATGACATATTCAGCTATGCAGTAGCTGCTGAGATATCAAAGGACAATGATGATGAAAATGAACCACGTAGTGTAAATGAATGTCGACAAAGAAAAGATTGGCCAATGTGGAAAGATGCTATTCAAGCAGAGTTAAAATCTCTAGAGAAACGTGGTGTGTTTGGACCTATAATGGAAACACCAAAGGGCATAAACCCTGTTGGTTTTAAATGGGTGTTCGTAAGAAAGCGAAATGAGAGAAATGAAGTTGAAAGATACAAAGCCCGACTTGTGGCACAAGGTTTCTCTCAAAGGCCCGGTATTGACTATGAGGAAACATACTCCCCAGTTATGGATGTCATTACTTTTAGGTATCTAATTAGTCTCGCAGTTTCTGAAAATCTCGATATGAGACTTATGGATGTTGTAACTGCATATTTATATGGAGACCTAGATACTGACATCTATATGAAAATCCCAGAAGGGTATACAATGTTAGAGACAAAGTCAAAGAGCATGTGTTCAATAAAACTAAGACGAGCATTATATGGATTAAAACAATCCGGAAGGATGTGGTATAACCGTCTTAGTATATATTTGACAAAGGAAGGATATAAAAATAATCAAATTTGCCCATGTGTCTTCATTAAGAAATTTACAAAAGGATTTGCTATAGTAGCAGTATATGTAGATGATATAAACCTAATTGGTTCTCCTACAGAATTGGAGAAAACTGCTAACTATTTGAAGAAAGAATTTGAAATGAAAGACTTGGGAAAAACGAAACTTTGTCTTGGCTTGCAAATAGAAAGAAGTTCTAATGGAATTTTTCTTTATCAATCCCGATATACTGAGAAGATCTTGAAACGATTTAGAATGGACAAAGCACATCCACTCAGCACACCCATGGTTGTGCGAAGTTTAGATTTGGATAAAGATCCATTTCGACCAATGGAAGAACATGAAGAAGTTCTCGATCCAAAAGTGCCATATTTAAGTGCCATTGGAGCACTTTTATATCTAGCACAATGCACAAGACCGGATATTGCTTTTTATGTTAGTTTATTATCAAGATATAGTTCTGCACCTACACAAAGACATTGGAATGGTGTTAAGCACATCTTGAGATATCTTTGTGGAACAATTGATATGAGATTATTTTATCCTTCTAATCCTACCAACAACCCCCATCTAGTTGGTTATGCAGATTCAGGTTATCTTTCTGACCCCCATAAAGGTTGTTCCCAAACAGGTTATGTGTTTATTAATAACCATGCAACTATATCTTGGCGATCAATAAAATAAAGTTCTGTAGCAAATTCTTCTAACTATGCAGAGTTAATTGCACTTCACAAAGCAACAAGAGAAAGTGTGTGGTTGAGATCAATCATTAGACATATACGAGGAAATTGTGAACTACCCCCAGTCACAAATGAGCCAACAATAATTTACGAAGATAATACAGAATGTATTGCCCAAGTACAAGAAGGATTCATCAAAGGAGATCGAACCAAGCATCTTCCAACAAAGTTGTTTTATGCACATGAGCTCCAAAGAAGGAAAGTGATAGACGTCAAGCAAGTTCGGTCAAATGAAAACTTAGCTGACTTATTCACCAAGGCATTACCCAAATCCACATTTCAGAAGTTGATATATGGGATAGGTATGCGACGACTCAATCATCTGACTAATTAGTTGTACATCTTGTATTTCGAATGGGAGAATTGCTTAAGGAGAGCATTTATTTACAAATTGTGGATACTCACACTCTAGTCTAAATCAAGGGGAACATCTTTAGATTTTATGCATGTTATACTCTTTTTCCTTCGCTTAGGTTTTGTCCCACTGGGTTTTCCTAGCAAGGTTTTAACGAGGCAACTATTACACGTCCAACCCCACAATAAAGTTGATATTGTACTCTTTTCCCTTCGCCAAGGTTTTATCCCATTGGGTTTTCCTGGTAAGGTTTTAACGAGATAATTATATTAATGTGGTGGACATCCAAGGGGGAGTGTTGTAAATAAAGGATATTGTGATATATCATGGTGGATGACCACCACTAGACCACCATCACCATTATCATCATTCACTCCAGCACTAGCATCATTATTGCTATTATCACTACCACTAATTTCACCACTATTTCACCTACTACTACCACCACTAATATGGCTATAAATAGAGGCCATTGTTACATGTTCCCAAAATTCTGGTAAGAAGAATCCTTTATTGTTAGTCTCTAGTTATTATTTCTTTCTTGATAGTTATCTTGCTTATTTCTCTCTAACTTATAACAAATTCATAATAGTTCTGTTTCTGGTATTAAAATCTATTGAACCGGAACCAATAACATCGGTTCTGATTCAGTTCGGTTCCCGTCTAAACGGGTATCAATTCTGACAATCTTCTGACAAAATAGTAGTTTGGTCAATTAGCTGGAACCAATTTGAAAACAGATCTCCCAGATTAGAAGAGTTCAAAAACTCGTTTCCCGCTCCGAAGAGCATCTCAGTGACTCTGTCTGTCGAAGCAGAGAATGGGCATGGCGGTTCTTCCCAATAACACTGACTCTGTTGACGATCCTCTCTTGCCATGGCTACGGTACCTCTCTCTCTCTCTACTCTCTCCTCTGATTTGTTCTCCAACATCATCTTTTTGCTGTTTATCTTTTTAGCTCGATCAAGAAGGCACTAGATGATTTGAAATCAAGCGCCGAATCAGAATCCAGAAGACAACTCGACAACACGCTAGAGGAGTGCATAATGAAATTCAAAGACGATAATCGATACTGTAACGACATTAGATTCCTCAAGATCTGGTTGCTCTACGTAATTCCTCTACTAATTACCATTTTTGGTACTTCTTGGATCATTTTAGGTTAAATTAAATTCTTCGAAAGATATTGATTATCGTTGTCGTTGTTTACAGTGATCAGTGTAATTAATGTGCGGTTTGTTTTACAGGCCGATGCAATTCAGGATTTCGGAAGTGTTTTCGGGATAATGGAAGAATCGAAGATCTGTCTTACGCAATCCTTACTCTACATAGCGTATGCGATCTTTCTCGAAGCTAAAGGGAAATTGGTGGAAGCTGATAGCATTTACCGAATGGGGATTTCAAGGTATTTCTTGTACTTTTACATTCTTAAATTGTGCATACATTTGTGTGTTTGTTTATTAGGTCATCTTATGCCATTTTCACCAAGTTCTTCTGGTACACTAGGAATGCTCAACCGCTTGAGGAATTGAAAGAAAATCACTCTGAATTCCTCCGAAGAGTGTCTGATTATGTGAATTGTGGTTCGCTTCAGGAGGTATGCTTGAGTTTTCTTGTTGAAAGCTAATGGAATTCAGGTTCTTGATTATGCCAGCTCTTTATATGCGATTAAGAAGAAAAGGGTTGCCAATTTTTATTAGTTTGGTTACTGTTTTATGCCGTTGGAATTAGCAATGAAGTGCTAAAATCACTCTTTATATTTTCAAATGCCATATGCAAGTTTGTTGAATTGGGGAAATTAAAGTTGCAGATTATGTGTTCCTTAGAGGGTAACTATATAAGGTAGAAAGATTGAAGGGAAGTTTACTGAACAAATATTACTGTTACAATTCATAAGTATAAAAACATTTCAAAAATCAAGTTTTCAGAACTGATGAAAAACTTTCTTGATTTAATCAGATACTAATTTAGTATAACTTTGTGATTCTCAAGCACGTGGTTTTTAATATCATGTCCATTTAATTGTTGAATGATAAATTGTCATTGCACCTAGTTCCCACCTTATCATAATCATGACTGGACCTCCATTTTGCAAAACGATATGGATGGCACTGTAGAATAGAATTTCCTAAGCCAGCATTTGCCCCTATTAGTTTTATAAAGCTTTTGGTGTACTTTTGGTGTACTTTTGTTTCCACTTAAGTTGTACTTTCTAGAATTTGAATGAAGTCTTTTATATTGCTTATGTGCTTTAGGAAGAAACTAAGTTTAGCATTAGTCTCACCAGACTCGCAACCATTGCACATACATTTCATTTGAACAAACATAATCAAGCTTCTTTAACATTGTTGAATGTTTCTGCAGACAAATATTATTGAAACATAACTTTAGGAGCAGCTTTCAAATGACTATTATTCTATTAAGTAGCCTACCAAAAGTAGTTGGCCATCAAGTTACATCAGTTTTAGTACTGGACCATTACGAAGGAAAAGTCAAAATGAAGTTTGCAAAACCCTTCTAAGTTCCTTTAAATTATATAAAAAGGTAAAAAACATATTGTTCTGAAATAATGTCATGATGAGCCTATATTAAGCAACAGTTCTAGAATGCATTGTACATCATCTAATATATCTGTGTTTATTCATATAAGCCCTCAGTTCCTTTTAAGTCTGTATCTGCTTGTAATTTTGATGACTGATCCTCTGCATTTTTTTTAGATTGACAATGGTGATTCTGTTCAACTTCAAACTAAGTGCGTCAACCCATGGGCAATCTCCACCATTAACAATTTATTGAGGAAGATTAATCCTCAGATGTTGAAGTACAATGTGAGACAACTTAACTAAGATTATTGGTTGGGGTTTGTGTCTGAGCACTTTAACCCACTGTTAGGCATTAGCTTTTTCTCCTGGTTCTTGTTTCAGGGATACCATATAATTAACAAAATTTATTCGGGAAAAGTTCGCTTGTCTTCTTTGCACAATAATTCGAGGAATAAGCTTGTTGAGATAGGTGATATTCTTTATTACATTCAGTAGCATAATTGGTGTTCTACTTTTCTGTTTCACTACTACACCTTCCTATTTACATACTTATGCTATTCTTAGTCTCTAAAACTCTATATGTGTGAAGAACATGCTTAAGCTGCACGTCTGTGGAACAACTCACTTAGGCAAGCTGCAAGCATATAACAGATGGAAATATAGTTAACTAAGTGAGGGAAATTTTATTTTATTTTTTTCTTCATCAACTCAAGTAAGGGAATGATGAGGTTGGACACTATTTAATTTATGTGGCTAGTAGGAAAAGGAGTGAAAAATCCTTTATGTATATATGTTAGAGAAGAAAATATAACTGTAGCAAATGGTTATAAATATAACTATAAATTGTTTGGTAAGATCAAAGAGCGCACAAAATAAAGGAAGTACTTTAAGGATATAAGAGGATGACTCACATGGTAGTCAGGCGAAACCTAGCTTACCTGTTAGGCTGATTGGGCATGGCACTGTGTTACTGTTTAGTAAGTCTCAAAAGTTATTTCTTTCGCATATGGGGGTAAATGTGATTGCTAAAAAGAACGACAAAAACAAACTTCTGTATAACAACTTTGAAGCATTTCTAGAGCCTTCAATCAACGAATAATGGGTTGAAATTCTTGTTTACTTAAAAATAGAACACATTTCCTTGTATAAGTGTGCTCCATGTGTTGGATGCCCAGTTATATTGTCAATGTCATCCATATTTAATCATAGATTGTTAATTAGTATTCCTCCACCATTTTATTTTCGCGGGGATGATGATTGCTGCTAAGAATGTACAATTAATGGATTTTAATATTCTAACTCCAGCAAACATATTGTTATTTCTATTGCGGGAATTCAGCTTTTTCTAATAGCAATGGGCTCTATTATTATCTGAAGGTGGAAAAAAGTACCTGATCAAAGGCTGCTCAGGTCAGGGTGGCTTTGCTCAAGTATTCAAAGCGTATGTGAATAGTGATGCTGAGGAAGTTGTTGCACTAAAGGTCATTGTGAATTTGTGATCTCTATAATATCTTATTCTTTTGGACATTAGAATTCTGCAATGTCATTTTCTTAAAATGTGTGCAGATACAAAAGCCTGCCTTCCCTTGGGAATTCTACATGTACCGGCAGCTTGATATGCGCATTCCCATTGAGGAAGTATGTCACTTCCTTGCTGTCATTCTGAATTGTGCTTGAGATTGAGAATAGAAGTTGCTTATTGTTTAGTTTCTCATTTTGACAGAGACCAAGCTTTGCATTTGCTCATAAAGTTCATATCTACTCCGACTATAGCATACTAGTCTGTGACTATTTAGCTCATGGAACACTTCAGGTAGGTATGCTATATTTTATTTACTTTATGTTAATCATTTGTATTCAGTTGTTGATATGGACTTCATACTTTGCACAGGATGCTATAAATTCTTGGGTAGTGATTGGACAGTGCATGGAAGAAGTGCTATGCATCTATTACTGCATAGAGATGCTCCACATGCTTGAGATATTGCACAGTGTTGGCATCATTCATGGTGATTTCAAGCCTGATAATTTGCTTATTCGCTATTCAAGGTAAGCTTTACCTATGTGGATGACTGAGCTGTAGTCCTCTTGAATATTTAACTGTCTAATTATTGTTGTCACTGCAGAAGCGAGCAAGAACAGAATACAACACTGTGTGTTGACTACTAGCTTATAGCTAAGGATATCCTGCCATTCCTATTATCAGTCATTCTCGTCTTCCTCTTGGAACGATGAACTAGTGTGTACACTAGTCCTCCTCTTATTGATTTGTATATCTTGATTGCTATGTATTAGACTTTTAATGTGCGCTTGGGGAACTGGACCTCCGAGTCTCATGGATCAGTGAGTTAAAACATGTCAGACTCCGTATGAGTTAAGAAAACTTTTGCTCTGCAAAAGTCAAGGGAGTAAACCTTTTTACTCCTTGTATTAAACCTTCCAAGTGAAGTGTCCTTTATTCAAATGCATGTAGATCCAAATCATGATTTTCCTTTCTCAGTTTTGTCTCGGATAAGTCTTTAAGAGAACCTTCAACAATTCAACATATGTTATATTCTGTAATACCACATTTATCACACGTTATATTCTTTGATACCTTTCAATATACATGCTTTTCTTTCATACACTTTAGTTTATTTGCATTGCATGCAACAACTCTTTTCCTCTTTCCAGATAGAAATGAAGTAGGGAAATGGATTCTTTTACTGAAGCCAAATAGTTACAGAAAATGATACCAGGATACCTCAAAATGTGTACTCATGTAACTCATTTATCAGTGCTGTATCCAATTCGGATACTTCAATTTTTAAGTACAAGTATCGTGTCCTCACACATCTCTCCAAAGTAATTGGCATGGACTTGTCTAGGCCCTAGGGTGTTCTGCGGAATCCACACATTCTGTAACCAGCTGTGGTGATAGAAGCAAGGGGTTGGTAGGTTATCTTATTCAAGAGAAATTGGTAACAAGTTTTGGCTCTCAATTGAGATATTCCTATAAGATGGTGAAGATGATTTATATGCCTGCGGGCTCTAATATTAATTTATGTTGTAAACTTGTAATTATGTGTATACATGATGATGTAAGTGCCTGCGGACTCTGTGATATGGATAATTATGTCCATAATTTCTTTTACTTTATCCTGCAACTGCTGATGCTTCAGTCTCTCTTCTATTTCTCAACAGGAATGATCTTACAGAGGATGGGTTTCGTGGCCGTACTGGTCCTTGGCATGATCAGGTTATCTCTTGTTGCATCAAAGATCAATATCCTGCTTAAGGTAGATTTTTTTTTTAACAGACCCATCGTTATAATGCAGGGACTTTGCCTTATAGACTGGGGGAGGGGAATAGATCTACACCTGTTTCCCGATGGTACAGAGTTTAAGGGAGATTGTCGGACTTCCGGCTTCCGTTGCGTTGAGATGCAAGAGAATAGGCCATGGACGTTTCAGGCAAGTTGCTACATACTTTAGTTTTTTGCTTCTTAACAAAATATAATGTTTGTTTTATTAGATTGACTTCACATTAGAACTTCCCTGTCCTCCAGGTGGATGCTTATGGCCTTTGTGTAATCGTCCATATGATGTTGTTTGGATCATACATGGCCGTCGAAAAGAAGGTTTCTTCAGATGGGAGCTATCTCTATCAACCCAAATCGACTTTAAAACGGTATTGCCACCTCATCTTCCCCTAACCATTCTTTAATGTGCAAATAAGATTCTTCAAGTGCTACTCTTAACTCATCCCATACAAAACAGTACAATGAGACATTTGCCTAGAAAAGTATCAATTATTTTGATCTTATTTCTATTCAGGTATTGGAATGTTGAACTGTGGAGGGACCTTTTCACAAAGTTGCTTAACATCAGTCCCGGTGAGGATCACATTAAGTCGCTGCGGAGTTTGAGGGAGTCGTTTGAGGATTACATGACTTCAAACCCAACTTTGATTAAGAAACTTGCACAATTACTAGTCAAGCAAAGAGCCTCACTGTGTTGTGCTTAGTATAACTCTGACCATCTCACTTGATTCTTGTTGGAAATATTTTTCCAACTTGAATCTCATTTGTGATGTAGCCTAAAACAAAACCATATTAGGGTTAGATCTCCTTTGCTTAGAGATTAAAAGAAGAAAAGAAAAGAAGATCCTGGCATCTTTTCTCAAGCTGCCTGATCACTTTTTTTGAGTTCATAGTTACAACAGGAGGTTGTGTTGTTGGGCACCTACATGTGCCCTTACATGGAAGTACTAGTCTTTATGAAATCAGGGCACACTTTAAAACTGTTGTAAGCTGATGATCCTTGTCATTTTAAGAAGGCTCTAGGTGGAAGAATGTCTGAGAAATTTGTAATCTACACTTTAGATTACATTGCTGTATAATATTTCTATCAGTACAAGAGAAGATTGTTGTATAATTTTTATATTAGCACCATAGAAATTATACCAGGACAGAATAATTGTTGTATAATTTTTATGTTAGCACCAAAGAAATTATGCCAGGACAGTATCTTGCATTCAAACTCTGCTTTGACTCACATTCACTTAAACTTTGTAGACCTACAATTGACGTGGGTTAAGAAAACTGCACCATGTGATTGGTAGGCGTTACAACGGTCAACTCCACCAACCTTCTGACCGTGTTGTAGACAGTCAAAACCCCTACCAATCAAATCAAATGGTGGGTTCTAATAGAACTCCATTCAATGGCTAAGTGGTCAAGACGCTGACCTCACAAAATGGAGGTCGAGTGATCGATTCTCTTGATGGCCACTCCTACAATAAGATTTTAACCGGTTGTGTATTGATAGGGAGGTCTGCTCATACCTTAGGGACTAGTCGGGTGCTCTAAGAGATCCGGATACCCTAGATCTCAAAAAAAAAAATAGAACTCTATTCCTTTGTATTATTTTTAAAAATAGTATTATCTGGTCCGATTTGTTGACCTACACTTAACGTGGGACAACGAAACATTGGTCAATGAGGGGACTTTAAAATGAAATTGTCTTCCTATTTTAAGCTCCCACCAATCACATTGTGGGTCTTCTTGACCCACGTATGTATGAAAACCTAATCCAACTTCATTTATCAGTTCAAGGCAGAGAGGATAACACTTAATAAGAAAATGCCAGCTGTACATATCCCAATGGGACAAAAATAATCTCTTTTAGTGCCTAGTATGCCCACTCAAAGTGCAATTCTAGTCCAGCACTCCAATGGTAAGGCTAATCACGTCCTCGAATTTCGTAATTCTCAAATTTTAAGGTACGAACACACGTAGCCGTATGTAAATCCCTCACTTCGTACCGGCATTGTGCATCACCCTGTTTAAATAGTCCTCCACAAACTGACGTGACGTCCCTATCTAATCTTTGTTTCTCTTTCAAAGTTCTAATAAAACTTCTTCCGTGTTGTGAATGTGGTAAAATAAGACTGTCACGTAGGATAAAATAGACATTCTTTTTAAAAAACTTTCTCCAATACTAATGTAAAGAAAGGATGTGATGATAATATGGCGGTAGTTATTCTAGACATTGTGAAGATGAATGTATAGACATTCATCCTCACAATGTCTTACAGTCCACATCAATATTTTTTTCCCTCCAAAATTTTAATAACTTTTTAAACAAAATAAGTTTTACCCATTAAAAAATTAAGTGTCACATAAGTTAAAAAGTCATCTCAAGAAATTTGCATTGGAAATGCATTTTTTTCAACAATGTCTATTGTAAAGATTTTGTTGCCAGGCAGATTAGATATTGTCTTATAAGACATTGTCTTATAAGACTTTTGCATTGGAGATGCTCTAGGAGAGAAAAAGTGGTGGATCCCACCATGCCAAATAAGCGTCTGGCATGTGTTTAGTAAAAACATCGGTCCAAAAAGCTTTGTTGGAAACTTAAAGTGGTGGTTCCTACTGAATAAAAAGGTCGTCCCTACTCAATTTTTTTATATATCTGGTCACTTCTATTTGTAGATGTAGATTATGTTGTAGTTGTCCAGCATTTCTCCCTGCAACTTATATAGTAAGAAACTACTAAAATAAACCCCTCAAAGAGGTGTTGACAGTGGTGGTGGTCCAGTGGTGGAGATGGCGGAAGGGATAAAATCTGTTGGGGTGATTGGTGGTGGACAGATGGGTTCAGGAATTGCCCAGCTTGCTGCGGTTGCCGGAATCGATGTTTGGCTCCTGGACTTGGACTCCAACGCACTCACCAGTGCAACAAAATCAATTACCAACTCAGTCCAACGATTCGTTTCCAAGGGACAACTCTCCCAGGTCTCTTCTTCAGCTTACCATTAACTGTTCATCTTCATCTTTTGAGATTTGGATATTCAATTTTTCATCCCTAGTCTCCATGGATTACGTTCTCTGTTGAATTCCTATTATTTGAGGAACTTGGGTTCTCACCATGGAGGTTAAATGAGTCGAATCAAGTCGTAAACGTTTTGTCCCAACTTGGGTTCATTCGTTCTTGTTAAGACGCTGGTTAGGCAGTCAAATAGAAGCAAAAAAAAAAGAAAAGAAAAGAAATCTTGACTTAATGAAAAATAACTTATTTAAGTGAAAACCCCAATTAAGTGATTTTACAAAACACTCTGATTCAATACTTATTAGTGATAAATCGCAAAATTCAGGTAAAAAAAGTGCTGAAATTAAGTTCTACCAAACTCCCTCTCAGTTTAACTCAAATCTTCCCAGAGTTGGTTCCTTGTCAACCTTAATTTGTTGTTACAAGTTATAACTATTTCAAGGAGGTCAGTACATTTACTGAAAAGATTTAGATTCCTAAAACTTGATTTTCGGGCGTATCAAAGTGTATTTACATGTCTATGTATTGGAGATTATTACCTCTTTGGAATCACCTCAAGAGGCTAACTTCCAGCTTGGAATTGTTTCGAGTTTTCCATATTTATCGGGAGACAAATAGAGCCACTGACTTTCTAGTTAGCACTTGCCCTACTACTGAATTCATCGAGCTTGTGCTGGACTCCTTCGCTGAAGACCTGAAGAAAATCATTTTTGAGGACAGCATCAGCAAAGTGTATTATAGATTGTTCTTTCTGGTTTGTTTCCTGGTTGGGGTTTCCTTAACCCCCTGTTCTGTCAAGAAAACAAAAGTTATATGTATCGGAGCACATAGTTTTATCAGCTTTACCAGAATTGTTTGACTATACTTTTTGGTTTATTTTGAAATGATTCTTTTGTAAGGTTATGGTACTATACTGGTGTTCTTATATTCCATTTTACAGGAAGTGGCTACTAATGCTATTAAACGTCTGAGGTGTACCTCGAATTTGGAAGACCTTCGATCAGCTGATGTTATTATTGAAGCCATTGTAGAGTCTGAAGATGTAAAGAAGAAACTATTTTCTGAACTAGATAGGATTGCAAAACCTTCTGCAATTTTGGCTTCTAATACAAGTTCAATCTCCATTACTCGTATAGCATCTGCAACTAGCCGACCGCACCAGGTTTGCTCCGAGGACTTGATAACATTTTATTTGTACCACATAAGGCAAAATAGTATTTAGCTATTCCTTGATGAAATGCATGTCTCGGTAACCTAATCTTAGTTCCCTTGCATATGATATTCTGTTTCTGTTAAAGTTTTCTCACATATCCATTGTTCAATTTAATTGAGTGCTGCTTTCTGAAACAGTAACATTCAGTCACATTTTTTTTTTCCTAATAAACTTTTTTTTTTGTACTAATTGAAAGAAAAGAAAAGAAACAGTATGTACAACTTTTTTGATACTAGATACTCATATTTGATAATGTTCCATCTTGTTCTTGAAATCATTTGAGGAACCTAGTGTGAGGTGTACATAAATGTTCTCTGTGATCCTAAGTTTTTTATCTACTGGAATAAAATTAATATATAAATTAAAATTCATTATAAATCCAACTCCCATTTCATACTCTGCATGTAATGATAAGAAATCCACATGATAGAGGGTAAATCATTCAAAACTAGTCATTTAATATATCATCTTTCATAGATAAGGCGTTTGAGAAAATACATGATTTTGACCAACACTCGCTAACTTCATTGTTGCATAAAACATTAAGCTACACTTCTCTTTTAAGTTAGAAGCCCAATCCTGATTATCAGTTTTGCAGGATTAATTAAACAAACGCGCGAGGATTACTGAGATGATAACAGAACAAATACTCCATTCATAACTGACATCAGTAACTCAGGACAGTCACTTTGAGAGGCAATGACCTGCTTAAAGAACCCAAAGAATCTTCAACCTCATATTGGAAAGATAACAAGTCCTGCTGCATTGGTGTATGTATATTGTATAAGAAACTTCGTTCCCTGATAAAAAAATAAAATAAAAATATAAAACAGAAGAAGGAAGAAAGAAAAAAAGAAACTTCATTCCTAAATAAAACAAGAACCAAAACAGCTAGTCCTTATTCTGTTTGTTTGTATGTTTCCATCCGGGATGGTTGCTATGTTTCGCATAAGGCCATAAACGTATAATGAACTGCCTCTTCAAAGTGGCTTTGAGAAGGTTATCTATTTTTTTTTTGAGAATAGAAAGAATATATTAGAAATAGGAAGAATGTACAAAGGGAGAGACAAAGCTCCGGATCTCTACATGACACTGAACAACTCTCTCCCAAAAGAATATAAAGTCTTGGAAATGGAAATGTTCTAACAGCCCTAGACCCCTCCCCCAATAATGCAACATACTTTTCACCTTTAAGTAACATTATCTTAACAGGGATGGTCTTAGAATTGAGGCTATGGAGGATTCATCATCCTCTCATCAAAGAAGAAATATGGTAAACAATTACGTTAGGTGTAGTGGGAGAAAATACTTTGCTGACGGCCTGACACTGGTAACTGAAAGGAATTCGTTCTGGGTGTTGCGTGTTGGTTATCGTTTACATATTTAACTTACTGCATCTTTATGATATTTTACAGTTCTTAGCTAGTTTTATCAAAACTTGATTAATTCTCTATGGTCTTCCTGCTCATCTAAATACTGAATGGCAGGTGATAGGTATGCATTTTATGAATCCCCCTCCTATTATGAAACTGGTTGAGATTGTGAGAGGTGCAGATACATCAAATGAGACCTTTATCACCATAAAAGCCTTGTCAGAGAGGTAATTTGTGCCTGAAACACCCAATTTTCTGAAGCAGATGACTTTTCCTCTTCCCTGCTATAATATTTGATATCTTCTCTTTATTGAGCTAGTGAATATTGAACATTTGAACTGTTTAACTGCAGATTCGCAAAGATAGTTGTCTGTTCCCAAGATTATCCTGGCTTCATCGTAAATAGAATTCTCATGCCGATGATTAATGAAGCATTTTTCACCCTCTACACTGGCGTGGCTACAAAAGAGGATATCGATACCGGAATGAAACTGGGTACAAACCAGCCAATGGGTCCTTTAGAACTTGCAGATTTCATTGGGTTGGATGTCTGCTTATCTATTATGAAGGTTCTCCATGTTGGCCTAGGGGACAGCAAGTACCGGCCATGCCCGCTTCTTGTGCAGTACGTTGATGCTGGACGACTTGGACGCAAACGAGGTATTGGTGTATACACTTATGGTAAACAACCAGAAGTAAGCAAATCATTGGCTCGACTTTGATCTGTTTGGAAATTAGAACCTATAAATTATAAAACCTAGTGCACTTGTAAAATTTCCTTGTGCATCAGTGGGTTAGTTAGTTAAGGATGAATAAACTCTCAGGCTTAGGCCTGGACTCTGACAAAATTATCGGTGACTGAAACTCCAAATATTCACAGAATGGAGGGTTGATCATGATTGAAAAAAGAAAGAAAATAAAATCAATGAAAAATTATCAGGCAATCTTTATGCCTTTGAATTTTCTCCATACTAGCCAGAAGCACGTGAATTCTACCGTGAACTTAAGTTCATGTTACTTGTGTTTGAGTGTCCAATACTTAATATTTGTGTTCACAAATCAGCACTTCTTTTGCACAAGTGGTAACGGTTGGAGGAGAAACATGTTATGTCGTTGTGCATTATATTTGATAGTGTTTTTAGATGGAGATATAAAATGATCCTTACTACTAATTATTTCAGTAATCATTTGATATGTTACCCTAATGATAGAATGGGAGTAAATTTTTTTGGCTGTTGCTTCCCTTTTATGATAGTATAGATTAGGACTAAATGGGTGTGTTTTTAAATATGGAAATGTTTTTCTTTTGTAAGAGTATGGCTGTATTTTAATTTTAGGAATGTTTGTTCATAATTCTTCTTTTTAACTTCGGATGTACACGTGTAATACGCACATTAATTAAAATCTACTTTCTTATGAAATGTGGAAAAAAAAAATCTAATATTATAAATACATATTTTTGCATTATTTATACAAATTTGTACGTTTTTTAAGGAGTTTGTCGTGACGCCCAAGACGGTTAAGACTTTACATGCAGGTCGGCAAGTGTTAGTCTAATTAATATTTCGGTTATTAATACGTGCCAAAATTTTTCATTTCTCTTGGTATATAAATGTAGTTTAGCTAAGCTTCTTGTAGACAAGATCATCATCTTCCTTCCCTTTGCTTTCTTTCTTGATGCCTGATTTAGTAGCTCAATTCATTTATGTTCTTCATTTTGTAGCCGATAGTGAGGTTACAGGTCTGATCCCAGTTTAGAAACCCAAAAAAACCCTGTTAGTGAACCATCCTTAGAATTTGATCCTTAAAACTTCCCTAATTGGTTTCTAAAAGATAATTGTTCCTGCATCTCCAACTGCTCTGGAGCTTAGTACTGCTTGAGATTTCCTTATCTGCAGCTTGAGTTCTTGCAAAACTTTTCAAGGTAAGATCATAATTCTAAAAAAGACTTGTTCTTCCTTGTTAATCATTTCTTTAGAGTCTCTTTGTTGTCTTAAATCTGCAGAATGCTATTTGAATTTTGTAGGGGTTCTGTGAAACTTCCTAAGTTGCATTTTGGCTTATTTTGGGAGAAAGTATTTTGATTGCATGTTTAGTTTCATAAGTAAAGAATGGCTTACA
Source organism: Macleaya cordata (assembly GCA_002174775.1). Classification (NCBI taxonomy): domain Eukaryota; kingdom Viridiplantae; phylum Streptophyta; class Magnoliopsida; order Ranunculales; family Papaveraceae; genus Macleaya; species Macleaya cordata. The sequence continues at coordinate 726,967 of MVGT01004338.1, forward strand.
ATTATATACTGTTCCTGGAATATTTAGTTGATCAGTCCTATTTTCATCTCTCTTTCAAACCGTTTATAGGGTTTCATTTACACCATTATATATAGAAAAGCACGGTTTGATTTGTTCATTAGACATTTTGTTTCTAATTTATGCCTTGTCTGAATAATTACACAGTATGACCTAATTTAGCCGAAACCGATTACTAATAAAAGGTGGGTTGGTGGATGGATTAATCCATGCAGAATGCACGCGTGGCTCACTAGTTCTTACGAGAGGCTTCATGCACATTTACAGGTGGAGATTTCATGATACATGCAGAGTCCAGAGATGAATGCTAGCGACAGTCGCTAGTGCAGTCAGCTTCCCTTGTACCATTTGTACTATGGGTTGTTTTTTGTAATTTTGACACTCCTCGGTACACATGCACCAAGGAGTAGCTAGTGACTGCGACAGTCCCCACTGTCATTGGGGTCTTTTTTTTTTTCTTCTTTTCCCTTCTTCAGCCTATGCGAGAATTTTTTTTTGACTTGCACATCTAATGCCGGAACCTACCACGTATTTGGTTCCTGGCTTTTCAAGTAACTAACAAACTCTGTTCTCTCTTTACCTTCCATTTTGAATTCTCTATTTTTATCAACATGTTCTTTTTTAGGTGTATCGGTCAGGTACTTAATATTTGTTATCTGACGCGCCCCTACATCTAGGGTTTGAGTTATGGAAGGGGCGACTCATTAATTTGCTAGTTTAAGACATTGGTAAAAAAGATTGCTACTTTAAGATGCATGGGTAGTATGTATGAGTGTTTTGTGATCACATTCAATACTGGTAGATGAGCAGAGGAGCATGCACCTAAAGGGCTACCATTAGGCCAGTTTTGGAAGCATGGTGGAATATTACAATTCTAAGTTGAATGTCATCGCCTTACGCTTTAATAAGTCTGAAATGTTAGAGACATAATGATGTAAACAGAGGCGCAAGCAAGCAAACTCTGATTAAAACATCAAAAAAGGATTTTAGGGTTTTTCCTTGACCCCAAAGGATTACAAAAGTGTTCTTCTTCATACTTACTCTTCCACTATCATCGTCATGCAGGGTTTATATGGAGATATATTTTTTTTTTTTTGGGGATGACAACTTCACCATGTACACAAACAATCAGTCCTAGAGTTTAGACTAATCCACTACTACTCTTACCATGAGATGGTAAAATGGTAATTAACCATTACCACCATAAATATATCTTTAAGATTCTTTATTTATAAAAAGACCGTTACTACCATATACAATTTTCAAAGTTTTGATGATCAAATACCTCAAAATTAAATGTCAGCGTAAAAAAGAAGAAAATAAGCTCAAAGTCAAAGAAGTCCCTAACTTTTCAACTTCAATCTTTTTCCATTTAATGGTCATGGACATGGATGGATGTATCATGTCATTTGTTCATGTATGTGCATAAAGATGGGTGAGTATGAGTTATAACATTATTTTATTATAACTTATGAGGGATAGATGATGGACATGCCATGCTAGTCATGTGTCATGGTGGATGATGGTGATGTTGATGTATATAACAAGTGATGGATGGGCATGGTGCTCAGTGCGAAGCTCGTTCTTCTCTGCAACATTTAAACCAGAGAGGCGCCAAGTTTCAAGCATCTCTTCTCCGAATGGCCAGATGGGTATCCCAATACCACAACTCTCTCACCATCTGTCACACAACCCACCCCGCCGAGACGCCCTATTCACTTTCTCCCTCCTCCTCCTCTTCCTCCTCCTCCTTTTCCCCCTTTCACTCTCTTCTTTCTCTCTCATGGCCTCTATCTCCTTTTCTTCACCGAACCCTCTGCATTTCTCGACGCGTTTCTCTTACCTTCTCTACATTTGTCTTCGATCCACTGGTCACCGTCTTTCTTTCATCATCACCCTACCTCCAATACATCTTCCTCTGCTGCAACACACCCTCCTTATTTACTCTCTTTCTTTTGATCGAAATCCTCATTTACTCTCTTTCTTTCTTTCTTTTTTTTTTTTTTCTGATCGAATCCTCATTTACTCTCTTTCATCTTTCCAAAATCGCATATCTTCATGGACCCTAAAACCGTCTCTGAACTTCATCATATTGAAAACAATGAAAATCAAAACAATCCCCAAATGGGTCCTCCTCCTCCTCCTCCTCCATCTCATCCTTCAAATCAGAGCTTTACAACTACATCAAATTTTCACCATTTTCAGCATTACCCACATGCGTTTTCTTCTAATTATGTTAGTCAACCTGTATTTCCTATGATGGTTGAGCAAAATGTAGTCAATAATGGAGTACCCACTTCATTAATGGGGGGTTTCTTTGATGGGGTTCATCCATATAAACCAGTTACTCAACATAGATTAGTGAATACATTAAGAATTCAGAGACCAAAGAGATGGGGATCTTCAATTACAAAGGCAGCAAGGAGTAAAAGAAAGATGGTTAGACAGAGAAGCTTAAACTCTGCTTCTTCTAGATTATTTAATACCTCTTCTGGGTGCACAATTAATGGGTCTTCTAGCAGTAGACCAGACTTGTCTACTGTAACTAACCACAACAATGGAGATAATGATCACATCTACACATTCATCACTCCTGATAACAAAGTGGGTTTTGTTTAAACTTTGAAATTTTAATTTAGTTTGTGTGTTTTTATGGTTATATTTCTTGATTTTGGTCTCTTATTTTGAAGTTCTTATCTTGTTTAAAAATGTCTAATTTCCTCTGTTTCTAATTTGGGTTTATACTGATTCTTGGGTTTTGAATATTACAGAGATTGAAAATCATATTGCAGAAGGAGTTGAGGAACAGTGACGTGAACTCCTTAGGAAGGATTGTCCTCCCAAAGGTGAGATTTGATTTCTAGTTTCCACTCTTCATAGTCCCTCACAGACTAACCCTCTTCTAGGTCTTCCTCTCTCTCTCTCTCTCTCTCTCTCTCTCTCTCTCTCTCTAAACATCTTTCAATCTGATTTTTTCTTCTCTTAAAACTCTCTGCAAGTCTGCAACTTTAGACTGCCCAATAACTAAATTTTCTTTTACTGTTTCAGACTTTTGGTCCTTGAAGAAAGGTTTTTTCTGCTCTTAAATTTGTTGTTCTTAACAATTTTTTTATTTTATATTATAACCACAGAAAGATTCAGAGGCAAATCTACCAAGCCTCACAGTAAAGGAGGGAATCCAAATATCAATTAGGGAAGTTCATTCAACAAAGGTGTGGTTCATGAGGTACAGGTGAGTAATAATACTCTATATAGAGTATAATTCTTATTAAAATTTCATTTTTTTTTACTTCTTTTTATAGTCCATGAAATTTTTATTTTTTTTTGCCCATTAAAATCAAGTCTGTGTTTGTTAATAAAATCAGGTATTGGCCCAACAACAAGAGCCGTATGTACGTTCTTGAGAACACAGGTAAATACCCACTTCTTGAGTTTCAATTTTAATCTTAATTTGCTGTTGAAATCTCTTGTTTTTGGTCTGTTTGGTTCTAAAAATTTGTGTGCTTCTTTCTCTGTCTACAGGGGAATTTGTAAAGGAAAATGGGCTTAAAAGTGGGGACTTTGTAACCCTATATCAAGATGAGCACAACCAACTTGTGAGTTTTCTCTCTCTAGAATCCTTTGAAATTCAATAGATATATTTATTGATCTCTATTTTGGAAATTAAAATAATGAAAAAAATTTAAAAATGGATATTCTTTCGGTTTTTAAATGACCAAAATATCCTCAAGATTTTTTGGTAACGAAGAAAAAACCAGTGAAGATGGTTGGAGGTAAAGACAAAAAGGTGATAACAAAAACATGAAGAACAGAAGTTACTTGACACGTTTGTGATCATATCTTGGCCGTTGATTTGTCTGTTTTTAGTGTTGCAGTACATTGAACGTGTGATTGCACGTGCATTGCACCTAGCTTGGCTGCAACAACCTACCACCTACAATGTACACTTGGCCCATTACTATATGACATCACTGTTTTGGGCTTGGGCCTTATTAAAGCCCATGATCCTACCGTGGGCCTACTCCTGTGACAGTACCCAGCTTTGCATAATTTGGGCTTTTACTTTAATTCGTTTATCTCGGAACTGAACCGAACCGGAACCTATTTTCCCGATTCCTGATCCAATATTTCAGTACCCTAACAATTAGTATTATAACTGGTTCCAGTTCTGGGTATGGCTGTTGGAACCAAAACTCCGAAAGGAACTTGAACCGGATTACAAATTGATTTGTTCAATTGGTTTTTGACAAGGGTCGGGTTCTTGAGACACAAGGTTTAAGTATGACCAGAATCGGAACGGATTATCCTTGTTCTGACCTTGATGTTTTCAACCAAGGTTCAAAACTGAACCGGATACATTGACACCTCCACAACAATACGTAAAGCTTAATAAATCTTGTAACTAGTGTTCATGAATTTGCACTCTAAATGAGCTGGTCTTGAAATCTTATATAATTGTTTGTGGAAACAGTACATTTCCTCCAAGAAGGCCGAAACATTAGCTCTTGTTGAAGAACCAAGGAAAGAAGAGAATGAATTTTTAACAACTCTAGACAAAGAAGTTAGAGAGAACCCAACAGAGGAAGATCAGAGGCCACCGGCAATTGTTGAAGCGTCGAACCAAAAGGCAATAGAAGTCGAAGAACCTTCTTCATCCTCAAATGATTTAGTAATGGATGGAGATGTTCTTTGCTTTGATAGTTCAATATTTTTAGACTTCAATGACTGTGATTGGAGTGAACTAGATATGTTGCCAAACTTTGACGACTGTGATCTGTCTCTCTATGATGACCTGGTTAAGGACCTCAACGAGGATCACGACACAGGCGACAAGGATAATCCTGCAGCGTCGACGCCAAATAAATGACATTCAAATGCCTCTGTTTTTGTTGTATTTTTTTGGGTTCTTGGAGACTTATTAGTCTGATTGATATTGATTCAAATTCAATTGTTTTGGGTTTGGGTTTTTGATTTTTTGAAATGTGAGGGGAATGGAGAAGAAAGAAGTCCCTATTGATGTTGAATTGTGGTGTTGGGCCTGTTGCCTGCATTCTGACTCTTGTACATGAAAGTATTGAAGGAAATTAACTCTGTCCAAAAAATATTTTTTTGAAGGAAATTAACTTTGGAATCTTTCAAGTGTGCATAAATAAAAACCATATGTTTGTGATGGGCTATAAGCATACATTCCACTGTGTTTAGCCTTGGCAACGAGTTGATCGAGGAATACATAACTTAGTAACTTTACTATATTGAACCACTAAGGATCCGTGGCGCAATGGTAGCGCGTCTGACTCCAGATCAGAAGGTTGCGTGTTCGATTCACGTCGGGTTCAAAAATCTCTTTTGGAAAGAGAAATAAAATCAATGACTGGAAGGAATTTTTTATATTGTTTTAGGTGTGTACGAAAACAATAAAGGACTGATTTTTTTTTTTGTTTATATTGTTTTTGATCCGTAACTCTGATAACGTGAATTGAACTTGGGTTTAAGCCGTCAACAACGACATATCAACTATGCTAACTGACATATGCTCATTTAAAAATTTATAGTCTTGTTAAAAATTCAATGAAAATCACACAATCATATAAGACAACACATGGATATAATATAATGACTGGTTTATGTCAAGGATAATGTAATCATCCTCCCATAAATTAGATAATTCTAAAACTTTTATCCCCTAAACTTTCAATCACATCGAAATTATATTTAGTAAATTATGTAGATAAGGGATAGAAACCCTACACATCGAAACTTAGCCATTGTTTTCACGTGGGTCGTACACAATAACATGTTAAAAAAGACCAATGCTATTCAACTAGACCTGGCAACGGGTAACCCGGCCCGCCAACCCGACCCTAACTCGACCCGCCTAACCCGACCCTAACTCGACCCGCCAATTAAACGGGTCGAGTTAGGGTTGGCATTTTTGGACCTGCGGGTCAGTAGGGTAAACCCGCCTAACCCGCGGATGACCCGCCAACCCGTAAATTATATTTTAAAAAAGCTTTAAAGCGAACAGCATGAGGAGGGCCCTCACGTACACAAGAATACACGGGTAAACTGAGGTTTCTCCTTTGAGCATAGTTTTGCAGCAGGTTCTTGTGCAAAGATTGTATATCTGTAGGCAAAACCCAATTGTAAGACATGAACATTCTGATTTCTAAACAACCATTGATTTCAAGTCGTGTCAAGACAGCAAGTTGAAAGAAATGAATTATAGACACAAACAGGCATTACAAGACAAAATACTCCTACAGTGATGCACCAAAACTTTTAACAAACCACAATGAACATGAATCAGAATTTCTGCAAGAGAAAGACAGTACCTAGAGTGCCCACACAGAACTCAAGGATTAAAAAAAAATACAGGGAATGTCCTAGAGACATGAGAGTACCTAGTATTTTAGATTTTCAAACGAGAAGACTGTGACACTTTTATTTGGCATAGATGTGAGATGTAAAATTGAAAAATAAAACTTTAGTTTCAGTTTTTTATGAGTAAATTTTAATTTTAATTTTTAATTTTAATTTTTAAGTTTTAGTTAGTAATTTAATCTTTTAACTAATAAATTTGACAAATTTTAATTTATCTAATGAGTTTTAAGTTTAAAATAATAATTAATGAGTAATAAATGGTCTTTAAATTTTTAAAATTTTAGTTTGAGTTAACCCGCCAACCCGTTAGGGTCAACTCGCCTAGGGTTAGGGTTTGGAAAACTGACCCGTTTATTAAACGAGTCAGGGTTAGGGTTGAGCAATCTTGACCCGTTAACCCGCCAACCCGGCTAGGGTCGACCCTAACCCTAACCCGTTGCCAGGTCTATATTCAACCCTATAAACACAAGTACTTGCACATATATACCTACTAAATGTGGTAATAGAAATAGTGGTGGCTAAACATGACCTGATTCGACCCACCAACCTTACTCTAAATCCGAAGTGCTAAATCTTATCCTAACTCGACAGTCGACCCACTAGTTAAACAAGTCAGGGTAGACCTGTTACTCCTTCAATCTTGTTACTGTTAAGGTCATTCTTCTTTTTATTTTATATAGAAAAATGTCAAATTAGTCAGTGTTTGGATTTGAGAAAATGACCTGTTTCACAAACTATTCAGAGATAAAGGTTTGATAATCTTGACCCGTTAATCCACCAACCCGCCTAGGGTGGACCTTAACCTTGACTTGTGAGAGCAAAGTAAAATAACCTTTTGAAATTAAAAATCCAAAAATCTTAACTATAGTAAAAAGGGTCAATCGTTCCTATAGCGCGGCTCATTTTGGGCCGCAACAACGTGTCTCTTTTTTATTAATACCAAACATGTCCCATAAGTTTATTCTTTAGGTACACTCAGTTTACACTTATTAGTGGAGTCACATGGAGATGATCCAACGATTGATTTTATATGATGATGTTCTTTTGATATTTTAAATCAATATTAACCCACAAATCATCTCTATATGAGCCCACATGCTGATGTAAATGTCTTTATTATTGATGCAGTTTACATCTGCTAGTGGGTCGCAACTCGCATGGTGATGATCAATGGATTGATTTTTAGTGAAGATAATCTTTCCATCATGTATATCAACATCGGCCCATGAATCATCTCCGTGTGGACCTATACATAATTATTACACTACAAGTTCTACTCATTTCATTTTTACACTTCGCTTATACTTGCCTTTGGACCTCGCGTTAGGATGATAAGGCCAAAGTTTTTTTGTTAGGGTATCTCCTCATCATATAAATCAAAATTAACTCTTGAATAATCTTTATGCATACGCTTCTTTCGAACAAATTCAAACATAAGGAAAAAAGCTTGATGTAAAGATCACGTGCAACCTGAAGCACAGATACAATGGGGGGATATAAACACATACACGGACAAGGACACAACACAAGTTTTATTTTCTTAATTTTTCAACTAAAAACAGGACACCACGAGAACACGACACAAACACTGCTAGTGCAACGGACGTTCACATAGCGCTCGTCGTTGATGAAGTCGTTGTAGATCCCAATACTCACCATTAAAGCGTGCAAAACACATAAAACGGTAGAAACAGTTCTCCACTTCCAGAATCCGTATTTTATGATAGGGATGGCAAAAATTCCAACAGATTAGGGTCTCCGCGGGGATCCGCCCCTAATGGGGCGGGGATGGGGAGAAAATTCCATCCCCGCCCGGGGA
>MVGT01004338.1:735399-773429 GCA_002174775.1 Macleaya cordata
CGAATAGTGATGGGGATGGGGATGGGGATGGGGAGGCAAATCCGACCCCGCCCCGTCCCGTTGCCATCCCTATTTTATGAACTAGTTATTACCAGTCCTCTATGATCTCCTACATCTCATTTCCCATCTATAGTCACTTCTCAGCACTCCAAAATCCAAATTCATCTCATCCTCCAAAGCACAATACAAAAGAAAAAGCTCACTTTGTTTCAGATAAGCCTCCACTCCATTGCAGAAGGAGGAAGAACAAAAGGAACTGGTCCACTGGTTACAATTTCTTCCACATATCTCTCTCTCTCTCTCTCTTCAAATGGCTGCCTCTGCAACTTCTCTTTCTTCATTCTCCTCTCTTTCCATCTCTACATCTCATCGTCCAAAGTTCATCCCAGGCACCAAATTCTCCTTCTCAAACATCAAAACCCACAAACTCACTACACCAATTTCTTCTCTCATCTTCCCTTCAAAACCCCACAAATCAAAACCCACCAAAGCCAAATCCGACGACATCGACACAACATTCTTCGACGACTTAAACCCAGACGACAATTTCACCTTCGAACCACCCGCACCTCCAGAAGGCTATGTCCCACCTCCTTCCTTTGATGATCTTCCACCTGAAACTGAAGATGAAATTGCAGCAGCTTATGAAGAAATCTATGGCCCAGCTTACAGTGGAATGAGTGTTTTGGGTAATGACATTTATGTGATGGATGCTAAGATGAAGAAGGCAACTGGGTTTGGAACAAAAACTAAGAAAGAGAAAATTAGGGATGGATTTGAAGAAAGGGTTGTTCAAGTGAGGAGGGTGACAAAAGTGGTTAAAGGTGGGAAACAATTGCATTTTAGGGCTGTTGTTGTTGTGGGTGACAAACAGGGACAAGTGGGTGTTGGTGTTGGGAAAGCTAAGGAGGTTATTGCTGCTGTTCAGAAGGCAGCGACTAATGCTAGGAGGAATATTATTACTGTGCCCCTGACCAAATACTCAACTTTCCCTCACAGGTAATTAATCAGGACATGATTAAGAATTTGTTCTTTATTATTTTGTAGTTCTAGTTTTGATGAATTACAATTCTATTCAGTTTAATGTTGAAAAAGCAAGTTGAATTTACACAGTAAGTAGATATTCTTCTGACAGTTAATGTTAATCTAGTTTAGATTTAGAATGGGTTTTTAGAATTGTCAAAGATTAACCAGTTAAATGATGTGGGGGGATTTGTGACTTGTTTTAGTTAATGTGGGTTTTGGATTTTAGTGTGAAACAAGATTTATGAATTACAAATTTCATTTGGTTAGTGTGAAAACAAGCTGAATTCTGTTCTATCTGCATTGCCCCTTTTTCTGTCTATCAATTAAACGAGAGGTTAGTAAGGGGAGAAGGGTAAATGTTACGAGAGGCTTACAGAGAAGCAATCACCATAGCCAAGGTAAGTTCTCTGTGATAACTGATTGGCAACGTCATTACCAATTAGTTCATAGTAGAAGAAAAAACTAACCAGTTGTCCAGTTCAGTGATGTGGGTGGGGAGATGTGGGGATCACTGGATCAGTGAATTTTTTTTTAATTCAAGGTGGGTTTAAGCGATTGGAGATGTTGTGACAGGTGATAGTCAGGGAGGTTAGTGAGAGGTAGTAGATGATCATGCATAATTCTCAGTAGTTGACTCATTGATTTAGCTGGTTTTATAGTGTATGAATACAGCTCTTGTGATAGTCCGGTGATTTGAAGAGCAATTTGCCACCTGAAGCATTTCAAGACCTACTTTTACCGTAAATTGTTGAAAATAAAGTTTGGCCTTTTATGTCTGATGTTTATAAAGCTACTCAGATTTTAATGATAGATGGGTTCCCTGGCCTCAAATATCTCTTTCTACTTTTCCAGGTCTGATGAAGAGAATTTATTTTGTAGATGACTTCAAGATTTATCACCATTAACTGGACCTGGATTTATGTCAAGGCTTATCCAGAACCTGATATCCTCAACTGCGAATTTTAGCATCTGCATACTGACCTTACTCTTATGCATACTGGGTGGATCGACCTTTTAAAGGCTTTGAATATTGGTTTAGTTTACTTTAGTAAAGGTCTTGTGGTATTAACCTGGTATTTTGAGAGATAAATATCAAAAAATAAAAGAAAAATAGAACTAGTCACTGAAGAGATAAATAAAATATTCTAGGACCGCGAGTAATGTGATAAAATACAGCTATGTGTTTATATGATTTGTTAGACTGTGGGTTGAGAACCTCTTTGGTGAGACTATGCTAACCCGGCAATAAGCTTATCCTGCCAATCTCACCTAATCAAGTGCTTGTGAAGGAAAGAAACTGAGACATTTTACTTGTGAAGGAAACAACTGAGACAAATTTTTGCTCGCCCTGTCCAGAAAATTAGGAAATTTACTGTTGATCCTCATCCTTCTGGTTGAGATTGCTGATCCATATTTGGCACGTGGTTCCTCTCCACTAGGAAACAGAAATCGATGGCAAACATGTTTTTGGTTTCCCAAGAGCAATCTTTCTTCTCCTTCTCATTCCTTCACTTTAAGCTTTTTGTCCTGAAATTATAATGGACTATGTTTTCTTGGTCAGGTTTTTAATAATTTGTTATATTATGGACATTGTTGTACTCACTTTTTGTGCTCATGATGTAATCCATATTTGCAAGACATGGCTGTATTTATTATCCTGCAATCTGGCCTTTAGACATCTATTTTCCATTTATTTTAGTCTCCTCTCATTTCTTTTGTTAGTTTCATCTTACTTTCTACAAATGGATGTGTTAATTGCTACTATAATTAAGTTTTTCATGTAATTGGATGCCAGATCTGATGGAGATTATGGGGCAGCAAAAGTGATGCTTAGACCTGCTTCACCTGGTACTGGTGTTATTGCTGGGGGTGCTGTGAGAATCGTGTTAGAAATGGCCGGTGTTGAGAATGCCTTGGGTAAACAAATTAGGAGTAAAAATGCCCTCAACAATGCTAGAGCAACAGTAGTAGCAGTTCAGAAAATGAGACAGTTCCGAGATGTTGCTCGTGACCGTGGGATCCCCATGGAAGAACTATGGAAGTGAGGGACTGTTCTAATTCGAGTTTCTTGTCCTGGTAAAGGAGCTGTAATTTGGTTTCTTTTTTCATTTTGTAATCTTTCCTTTGGAGAAATCAGTAAATGAAATTCATCCTCTCAAAAACACCTGGTTAAACTAGAATTGAGCACAGAAGATCAAAAGTTTGTTTTGTAAAATTTTCTGAAACTGAAATTCATGTTTAATTGTATTAACTGAGTAGTGAATGATGAGTTTTCAAGTTGCTTTAAAATGGTCTTACCAGTTGCCTGGGATGATAATTGGTCCCTCCACTTCAAACAGAAACTGAGATATGTGATTTGGACCTTATGACCTGTGTTTGGTGGCAAGTAGTCCACAAGCACCACTGATCAGACACACCTAACCATCTGACCGAAGTGCTTGCAGCTAGTCAATGAGGCAATGGCAACTATGCAGAAAAGAAACTATAGTGCTGAAGTTGCAGACAGTTATCCTCTAAAAGCAAAAGAAAATTGTGATTGACGAGCCTCACAAGCACGAATCATTAAATCTGTCTGATTCTTTTGACACCTCTAATGCAAAAACCTGGTTCTGCTGTGATAAATAATTATCCATGAAACTATCATGTTATCCAACAGAACAAGAGATGAAATAAACAAAAACTCCACCAGATTGTTCTCAGATGGGTATTTACGGGCACATTTGGAACAAAGGTTTTAAGAAAAAGGAACAGCACCCAATTACATATTTACAAATTTACAGCATACACAAACTTCACAACTTAGCCTTCATTGAAATCACAAACTTCCTCTTTGGTTCTTTATTAAAACACAGAATTAAACATGCATGCATTATTAGTTGTACTGTAAGGCACAATGGAGCAGCTTCACATCTAAGAATGGCTAGGAGGCAAGAATGGAGGAGCTGCACCTCCACCGCCACCAACAGTAGAGCCGCAATGGTAGTCGAAGCAATCAACAGGATGCTCGTACACTGCATCACACTCTTTTTTGCTTCTCTGTAAAGGCTTCTCTGGCAAACAATTCCGACGATCATCAAATACAATCCCTTTTGATGTCAGATTCCGGCAAAGGCCCTCCTCCTCACAGAAAAAGTTGTAAGAGTATGTGAAATTCGCCAAGTTCGGTAAAGCACAGATCGCTTCAGGTACATTCCCGCTGAACATGTTATGTGCTAAATCGAGCTGCTCCACATGCATCAGTCCTGCAATAGTATATGGTACAGGACCCACCAACTTATTAAAACTTACATCCAACACTCTCAGCTTGTATAAAAATCCTACCTCTGGTGTCAAACATCCAGACAAATTGGTATTGATCAGAACCAGTTCTTCCAAGTTATCTGCTAACTTTGCAATGCTGGGAGGAAGACATCCCCCTAAGTTGTTGTTTGCAAAAACTATGACAGATGCTGAACTCCCCGTTATGTTCGATGGGATAACTGAAGTAAGGCGGTTGTTATTCACAAAAATTGCGTCAAAGCTTTTAGAAAAGAGTTCAGAAGGTAATGGTCCTTCGAATTCATTGTAACGGAGATCAAGATACTTAAGAGAAGGCATAGAGAGAACCACAGACGGAAAAGGGCCTACAAACCTGTTATTACTGAGATCAAGTTCGAACAGAAGGGTGAGATTGGCAAAGGTTAGTGGGAGAATTCCGCAGAAGCGGTTACTGTTGAGGTGAAGCAGAGCAAGATCAGAGAGTAGCCCAAGTTCATCAGGTAGAACTCCAGCTATATCATTATGATTGAGATCGATCCCAGCAACGACTTGGATTTCTGGTTCATCAATAGAAGGTGCACAATATATTCCATTGTAGTCACAAACAGAGGGACCAATCCAGTTGGAAGTGAAGTTGCTGGGGTCAGAGTAGATTACAAGCTTCCATGCTTGGAGAGCTTCATAAGCTTGGTGAAGTTTTGGGTTTGGGCTGGAATGGTGGTGGTGGTGGTGGTTGGTTGAGTTGCTGTGTTTGGATTTAGCTACTAATTTGTGGAAAGAGAAAGTGAAATGTAGTAATAAGATAATTAGAAGAGTGATCTTGGGAGATGAAGATGAAGCCATTTCTATGCGTTTTGTGGTGAAGGAATGATATGAAGTTGAGTGTATTTGTAATGAAAGATGTTCCTGTTCAAGTTTTTTTATTTTTTTTATTTTTTGGGTCTTTCTGGTTCATCATTTCTTTCATGTCCTTTGGAAGAACTGATGCTTCATAGACAAGGACATCTAAGGTACCTGTACATAGATCGAAAAGGCAGTTTTCCATGGTAGTATCGAAAAACGTCATTCCCATTTGATGGGTTCCACTTACAAGAATATGAATTCCACTAAACTGATCAGATCAGACGATCATTTTTCATTCATTTCCTAAATTGCGGAATGAAATATAAGATAGAATTTTATGGTAGGTTTCCCATCAAAGAATGCTTTTTACTAACCTGATGGGGACCTTAAAACCTGTCTGTTGAATTATCGTCTACATGCGGAGCTATTTGATTGTACATTTGAATTGACTACAGCACGCAAATCAGTCTGATCGAATAGTCCTAACCATTTAATAAGCAAGCAATTTAGAGCACGCAGTTCACAAAATTTGGACTATCAAAAACCACATAATTCTAAGGATAGTAGTACTTCTAACTGCAAAGAATTGAAGGAGATGGAAAACAATTGAAATGTTTTTCAAATTCTGAACTAATACTATCTTCGTAACGACTGTTAAATGGCATTTCAGCCGTACCCGAACACGGATGCAGATAATATTGGCTCAAAAACAACATATTAGAAACCTTAAAATGGGTATAATAGTCGACACATTTCCATTAAACAGGAACGATATTTACATATATAATGTCGTCCGATATGACCCTAAGACCGTTATTACAAACTTACAACCACAAATAAATTTTTTTTTTTTTTCTCGGTTGAATGATAAAACCTGGGATGATTACATGCTTTTGTTCTGATAAATGTCATATGCAGAGTAGAGACATTATGATGAAAATAAGACTTATATCAACAGAGGTTTCAAAGAAAGGAGAAGAAAAAACAGGGGAAACAAATCAGTAAGGTTAAGGAAGACAGACTTGGAAAGGACTAGGGAGATGGATGCGCAGGATAAAGACATCCCTCCTTCTTATGTAGTTTTCCAAGTCAGTTTAAAGTGGGAGTTGAGAGAGAGAGAGAGAGAGAGAGAGAGAGAGAGAGAGAGAGAGAGAGAGAGTCATTTCTTTAATTTGAAGGGATATAATAATAGTGAGTTCTTCAAACATAGAACAGACACCAAATGTAGATATGTTGAATCCTTTTGTCAACTCTCAACCACTGAGTATATTAGGTTTAGTCAAGCCTTTGATGGGCTCTGGTAACTAACACCCAAACAGAAGTTGAAGTACTAGGATCGACGGTTGGCCGGAGTTGAAGAGATTGTTCGGATCAATATGATCAGTAAAATCATCAAATCTAGTTTGACTAGTAAATATTTAGTGAGATGATTTCTGATCATTTTTTTGGTTTGATTATGGTCTAGGAGATTTAACAATAGGTTAGTTATGGTGGAGTTTGGTAAAACTGAAAGTAAAACCCTGCTTGGTACGCCTTATTACTTGAAATTAAAATAGCTACAAATATTCACACCATCTTTTACCAAATTCATATAGAGGCCGCGGCAGCCATGAATATTGCAAATATTCACAATACACCAAGCGCATCTGAAGGTCCAAAATTAGTATTACCTAAGACTCCAAAGATATAACTAGTAAAAACAAAAAAGAAAGTTGCACTTGGTCTTTGGCCTAGTGGTTGTGCACCATTTCTACGACTTGAGAGGTCTTAGGATTAAAAAGCTTATAGCCTATGGTATAACCCTTCACTGGCGGTTTCGTTGGTAGATCTAATGTACTTGACGATGTCTTGCTATAACAATCAGACTCTACACTGATGAAAAATCCAGAGTTCAGTGATCCTTGCAGCTATTTTTGATCAAAACAGAGGACTACAACAGATTTTTCAGCCATAAGCAATCAAAACTTGAATCTACCATTTAACAATATAGTAAGCCATTACATATTCTGAACATTTCATGAAAACAGGGGCATAATATGTAAAGACCACTCTAATTTTCATATTGACTATTACAAGTTCAACCAAAAGAAACACTATTCTTGGTGATAGATCGATATTTTTTACTTCCTTACTCCTCTCTCCCAAAAAGCCAAACAACAACGGACACAGCTTTATCATTTCAAATACTACCTAACCTTTTACTACCACAACTCCATATAACAACTACCACCACCTCAACCTCAAAAATTGAAGAAGAGAGACGATACTCAAAACCATTCAAAACTCGAGGGGAAAAGTAAAACACCAAGTAAACAGCACTTTTTCATCATCATCATCTTAGCCTCCACCACCAGATCCATACTTCTTTCCAAGCAGGACCAGCTGCAGCTTGTCATAACCGGCAAGTACACCTGCGCCTGCAACTGCACGCAGAATGTTCGCACCGGCACCCTTAAAGAGAGACTTGGCACCTTCATTCTTGACGATCTGGGAGAATGCATCGAGTGAGCTCTTGTACTTGACAGCTTCTCCAGATGTCATCATCATCCTTCGGCGAACAGTATCAATTGGGTAGGAGGCCAGCCCAGCTCCAATTGTGATTCCCCAACCCAATAGGAAACTTGCTAGGAAACTATCCTGCAACCACCAAACAATATAGCAAATATATACTAAACGATCAACACTCAGTTAATAACAAATAAGAAAATCCAATGCACTGCTTCAAAATTTTCCATGCGTGTACCTGCAAATCACCAACCAGCACAACTGGTTTTAAGGAATCATACATCCCAAAGTAGAGCCCACGGTATAAAATAATACCAACACATGAGATGTTAAATCCACGGTAAAGTCCAGCAACACCATCAGATTTCAGGGTTTTCTTGTACACATCAATCAGACCGTTAAACTGCCTTTCACCACCCTTCTTGGCTGCCTTGGCATCATTTGCTAGACGTGTTCGAGCATAATCTATCGAATAGACAAAAAGAAGGGATGAAGCACCAGCTGCACCTCCAGATGCCAAGTTTCCAGCAAACCACTTCCAGTAACCATCTCTGTCCTTCTTAAAGTTGAAGAGTCTTTTAAAGTAATCCTTGAAAGCAAAGTTCAGGGCCTGGTATGCAAATTGATGTTCAAGCATTTAATACACAAGTGCAAAAACAAACTCAAATAACAAGAGAAATAGAGTTATCAATTCTTCCAGCTAAACAGAGGTAATAAAATGACTATCATATGTTAACTGATGAACTGACCTGGGTGGGGAAGTATCTGATAACATTGGCAGTATTGCCTCTCCATAGAGCGAGGAAGCCTTCCTCCTTGACTGTTCTGGCAAAGCAGTCCCCAATTCCCTTGTAGGGCTCGGAGAGACGACCAGCCTTGATCATTTCATCCTGATTCTGGATCAAGAGCTTCACTCGCTCAATTGGAGCAGCCGCTGTTTTGGAGACAGCAGCAGAAACACCTCCCATCAGGAAATCAATGAGGAAGCCCGATACACCTTTCTCCGATGGTGCTTGCACAAAAACTGGTGACAGCGGAGACACAAGTGACATGCCATTTCCATGGCTCGGATGCAGCAAAATGCTTTGCAGGCCCCCATTCACGTATGGAGCAGTTACATTGTGACAAAGTGTATTCCTGGACTGGAAATTGGGAGACAGCCTAGAGAAGAGGTACGATTGACTATGTATCTTTTGGACTATAGATGGATGTTGAAATCCATCCGCCATTTTTGAAACTCTATGCAGTCACCTGCATTGAAACAACTAATTGACATTAAAGAGAGAGATAACAACCACAACTGAGATAATAATATACTCTGAATTGACTACACTTCAAATTCCATAGAAACAGCTGTTATTAAAACATAAGATCTCAACCAAGAGGTTCCTACACTTGCATGATGAGAGAAGCAAGAATAAAGGAGGCAGTAGTCATCATCATTGATGACTTATCATAACTGTACTAAGTGGGTGGAAGAGCATTCTTTACAAGTCGTATTACTTAAAAGCTATAACAATCAGATTCATGTGAAATGTATGTGTCAAGTGCAGATAGAACATATGAAAATATCAGAGATGTGCATCACACAAATGCTACAAAGTAAAAAAAGATCCAGGTGGTGTGATAATGCATAAAACAATAATACAATCTAAGAACTGTTACAAGTACCTATCCGGAATTGACCACAGATTAAAGAATGACATACAAAAGTAATCTGTCGAAGGAATGATATATTCTACGATTTTTTTTTTTGATCGGTAAAAGAGAACTGATATGCTCTACTATTAAGAAGCCTCAACCTAATTCACCTTCTAAGGTGAATGATCAATGGACAGAAAACACATCTCTAATGAAATATAGAATTGGATTCAGAAGTATAGCAACACTAAAGTGACTGATAGGTTTGGACTTTAGACCACACATTGTATCAGAAATCATATCTGAACGATTCCATAGCAACTATATCCAATATTTCATCTCTAGCTAAATATAGGGTCGGGTTACAAAATATAACAACTCTATACTATTAAACAAATCTTCTTTCTATTACTTCTACAGATAGCACACAATCTGACCATTAAAGCAGTACAATCACCAAATCATGCAAGAAATGAGTTAAGGCTCAAAACAAGATAAAACCAAAAACACAAATCAGGGGAATCAGAATGAAAGCCCATACATCACCATAACTATAACCCACCTATACAATTATACAAATACTACTGATCAGAATAACTACAACCCATCTATACAATTAAACAAATACTACTGATCAGAAATGAAAAACAAACTCAGATCAAAATTTCAAATAAAAACCATACGTGTCTGTAACTAATCCATGAACCAAGCAAATACTAAAACTGATCTAACATGAAACAAGTGAACTTACAAATTTATCTACTTTCCTCACGAAAATTGTGAATCTTCACAGTAGAGATCAACATCAACGCAAACACATACAGTAGAGATAAACAAAGACAAAGAACATCAACGATCTATAATCAACAAGTAAGGGGAAAAAAATCACTAAAAAAGGAATCACAGAGAGCAAAACAGATATCGAAAACCCTAGAGTTGTTAATTTAAGTAGAACAAGGCAATTAAAACCGATCAGATCAAAGCTAGTAATATTTAGCAACAACTGAAAAACAAATTACAAATAACAGAAGAAGATATCTTAGAGAGAGAAAGAGAGGAGAGAGAAACCCTAACCTCAGTGAAAGTTGCAGAGAACAGAACCTTCTTCCCCGACTTTGTAAGGGGAACGAGAAATGGAGAGGCGCGAGCTGTACATAAAAGAAGCTACTAGGGTAGGACTTATAATTACTAAAATGCCCATGAATTTTTCTTCGAATGTCTTGGTAAAGTCAGCTCAAAAGCCGTCTAGTTTGAAAAACTTTTGTAATGGACAATCTTCTAATGACGATAATGCCCTGAATGGCTGCGGTAATATGTAGTCCTAAAAAAAAAAGTCACATGGAAACTCCCTACTCCACGACTCTTCCTCAGTGTTCTCTTTGATTCTAGAATCAGTAAATCTAGAATGTGATCTCCAAGAACATCGTCACCAATGAATGTAGTAAATGCATCTACGCACAGAGAAACAGCCAATAACAGCATACTTATATTTATTATCAGATTACATAGGACCAATTTAACGGCAATACCACGACCGAGAAGTTTTGATCCCAAGACCTCTCACTACCAAAGATTTATAGGAGGGATGCACAACTATTGAGCCAAAGGCCCATGTCATGTATGTGGTTGTAGACATTAAAAATGTCAACAAAAGTCCTATGTGTGTGGTTGTGGACATTAAAGTCCCATATTTGTGGTTATGGACATCAAAATTGTGGATATTGAAGTTTATGGACATTAGTGGACATTTTGTGAGTTTTTAAGAAGAAAACTCGTCTTCCAATATCCATCCCATATACATGGGATTTGTGTGGACATTTTTCTCTCATCTCTCTCCACCACCATTTAATTATAACTATGATTAAAAATTATTATAATAATAATAATAATTTAATTATAGTAATAAATAATTTCTCGCCCTCCATCACCACCACCACTAATACTTATGATTAAAATTTATTAACTATTAATTATCGGAATAATAATTTATACTTTAATAATAATAATAATAATAATAATTAATAATTTATAATTATAAATTCTCTCTCCACCACCACCACTAATTAATTATGATTATAGAAAATTAGAGTTTAGACCATTATATGTTATGATTAAATTATCCATCATCACAATAATAATAATTTATATTTACTATAAAAATTACAAAATAATTATAGTTAATAATAATTATTAATAATTTTATCTTTTAGTTAGATGTTTATTTTATTAAAAATTAATAACTTTATTTAATTTTACAAGTCCACAACCACAAGAGTCCGTAGATGCTTGTGGACTTTGTCTGTACAAGTTTTCAGAAGTCCGTAGATGTCTATTGACTCTGTCAAAATCCCTCAAAGTCCATAGTCTTCAAATGTCTATCAATGACCACATAAGTCCCAAGTGATAAGGGCTACTATTTTTTATAATGGCATACGAAGATACCATTGGGGCTATCCTTAGTTGGTCAAAATCCATTAACCAAATTTAAACTCAACCTCAAAATAAAATTATAATTTTAAAAAATAAGTAACTGTTCAGGTTCACACTTGCAGGATCGAACTTTTTTGCTTTGTTCGACTCCTCAAGTGTAAACATTTATATTGTTCACATCATGGAAACTGGACATTTCTGAACTGTTTTAGGCAGTAAGTGTGAACATTTTCTTTCATTCACATCCTTGTAAGCGAACATTTATGAACTATTCAAGCCATCAAGTTTATACAAATTTTTTATCATTCACATCCTTGTAAGTGGTCATTTTCTAAATGTTCAACCCATAAATTGTGAACATTTTACAATGTTCACACCCTTTTATGCGAACAATATAAATTGTTCACATTGTTAGGTGTGAACAATCTAAATTGTTTACACTGTTAGGAGTGAACATGTCACGAATTTGGGTGGGGTTTTCTTCGATCGGAAATTCAAAAAAATTTTAAAAAAAGGTTTAAAGATTGGTCCCTATTACAGAAAAAATGATCTGTTTGAGCTTCTTTGGGAGGAGTAGTGGATCTAATACCCTCTCCAAAAGTAATTTTTGAGCACAACTCTATTGATGGATTTACCTCCACAAACATATTGTCTTCTATTCTCACGACCTCTGATGACCGAAAAACGATATTCGACGAGAGAAAGCCGAAAAAAATTCGATTTTACCATTAGAGGTCAACGTTGTTAGGATTTCAAGGTGGAGAACAAAATGTCAAACAATTATTTGTTTAATGAGCTTGACCAAATTTGATAGCCCTTATCTATTTTTTTAAAAAAAAATCAACTAAAAAGACTAATTTTGACAATTGCTTACCATCTAAGAATTACTTATCCCTTAACTCAACAGAATTGAAGATTTCCTTTTCGGCTGGGCAATCTAATAGAATTCAACAATTGTAGTGAGTATGGAAACTCTCTTAAGGCATTCAATTCCAGAGTCTTCGGAGTTTCGAATTTGAAAAGTTCTTTCGACAACTGAAATGGGTCACTGAAGAATAGCCTCAGATGTATATACTTGACATTCAATTTCAAAGCCTGCAAGATCCAAGACTTAATGTCAATGACGATCTCTGGATAGTTCCGTACAAACAATCTAAAGGTCTCAATTCTTTCATCATTTTCTTTTTCTTCTTTTGCAGTCCCTTGTAAGCCAGGTTTCCAGATTCAAACATCTTAACTTACAGAATTTCAAAGTCATTACTTATAACAAGGGCGCCTTGAGACGATCTTGTTAAAGCAAAACATAGAACATTATTAGTTATCAACCAAAAATATTCATTAATACCTCAAGATAATGATTACTTAAGCTACTATTGATTATTTAAAAAAAGTAACCACACCTTCAAGAAGTAGGGGGATAGTTTGAGATAAATAACGTCGCAAGACGCTATTAAACAATTCACCATTCGTGTGCGACTCGAATTTATCTCATCCTCACAAATCATTTGCAGTCCCTTATAGTAACATTCTTCGATGTCAAAGTTAAATTCCGCCTTAATGAGAGCAGATATACTTTGTAAAGTGTACATTATCTAACTGTGGTCTTTACATACCAAACTCCAATAATATTTCTAAAAAAAAGGAGAATAAAGAGAGATCATAACTAGAAAGAAATAGTAGAGATTGTTGTAAAGCGAGAGATCGAGAGATTCAAGTTTCGAAGTTTGGAACGGAAGTCATTAATGGAAATAGAGCTCCAATCTCAATGGAAAGAGTAAGTGGATAAAAAGTGAAGGAGAGTTGCGGACAAGATGTGGAGGTTTATTGTTTATTTAAACAGGTATTTTCTATTTCTACTTTTAAACAGAAATCCATTTTTAATTATATGATAAGCAATTCTAGAATTTTTACCAAACACACAAATGAAAACCTATAATTGATTACAAGGCTCATAATTGATATGAACATCATAATCAATTATTTTAATTGTTACTAAACGGGCCCAAAATAAAGAAAGTGAAAAATAACTTTAAGTAAATTGCTAGAAATGTAAATAAAGGTGTAAAAAAAGTAAATAAAATGACGTGGAAGTAGATTGCAAGAAATGTAAATAAAGGTGAAAAAAAATGAAAATGACTTAACGTAAATTGCAAGAATGTTAATAAAAGTTATAAAATAAAGAAATAGAAAATGACTTAAAATGTAAATTGTAAGAAATGTAAATAAAAAGTGTAAAAGAAAGAAAGTGAATATGATTTGAAATAAATTGCAGACCAATGTGGTCTCTGCAGACCAAAGTCTTTAGTTTAGGAGATTTAATTGTAACTTTATAATCGTTTTTATTAATCGTGTGAAATCTTTATTGATGTCCTCGAACACAAGTTCTTTAATCAGTAGAGTTGATACACCGATGACGGATTTATCAAAAGAACAACCTTTTAGGGAGAGTAACTACAAACCTCCGCAACTTTGAATGATATCATCCGGAATTGATTATCCTTCAACTCAACATAGTTGAGGACTAGCTTCACCAGGCTAGAAATTTAATAGAATTCGGCAATTGGAATGAGTACGTCTCTTGAGCCATTCAATTCAAGAATCTTCGATGTTTCAAATTTTAAAAATTTCTCCGACAACTAAAATGAGCCACTGAAGATTAGCCCCAAATGTATATGCTTGACATTCAATTTCAAAGCCCCCAAGATCCAAGGCTTGACGTCAATAATGATCTCTGGGTAGTTTCGTACGATCAATATAAAGGTCTCAATTCCTTCATCTTTTTATTTCTTTTTTTGCAGTCCCTTGTAAGCCAAGTTTTCAGATTTAAACATCTTAGCTTACATAACTTCAAAATCATTGCTTGTCATAACGGCCTTGAGACGATCTTGTTAAAGCAAAAACTTAGAAAATTCATTATTAGTTACCGACCAAAAAAAATTCATCAATAACTCAAGCCACAGATTATTTAAGCAAAAACTTAGAAATAACGCCGTGAGACGTTTTCAAACAGTCCACCATTCGCGTGCCGCCACTCGAAATTATCTCCTTTTTACGAATCATCTGCAGTCCCTTATGGTTATACTCTTTAATGCTGAAGTTAAATTCCGCCTTAAGGAGAGCAGATGTACTTTTTATGGTGTACATTATCTCACAATGGTTTCTGTAGACCAAAGTCTTCAGTTTAGGAGATTTAATTGTAACAATATAATCATTTTTATTAATCATGTCGTAATTTTTGTTGCAGCCCTTAAACACAAGTTCTTCGATCAGTGGAGCTGATACACCGATGATAGATTTATCAATAGAACAACCTTTTACGGAGAATAACTATAAACCTCTTCAACTTTGATTAATATCGTCCATGAATTGATTAGCCCTTAACTTAACATAGTTGAGGACTAGTTTCTGAAGTTTAGACAATTTAAATAAAATTCGACAATTGCAGTGAGTACGAAAACTCTCTAGAGGCATTCTATTCCAGAATCTTCAAGGTTTCAAATTTGAAAAGTTTATCTGACAACTAAAATGGGGTACCAAAGAAAAGCCCTAGATGTATATACTTGACATTCAGGCAATTAAAAATTTGAAGGCGCAATTGGCAAGTGAGTTTGCCATGAAAGATCTTGGTGAAGCACAATAAATTCTCGGTATGAGAATCAGCTGGGATAGGTATAAGGGAACTCTTATGCTTAATTAGGCTGAATATATTGAACCGGTTCTGAAAAGGTTCAATATGGAGGGTGCTAAGCCATTTAGCATACCGCTTGGAAGCCAGTTCAAGCTTTCAAAGTTGCCATGGTGTGCCATATGAAGGATTATATGGCAAGTGTGTCGTATGCTTTAGCAATTGGGAGTCTTATGTACGCTATAGTGTGCACAAGACCAGATATTACCCATGCAGTGGGAGTAGTGAGCAGATATTCTAGTAATCCTGGTAAGCAGCACTGAGAAGCTGTAAAGTGGATCTTTAAGTACTTAAAAGGTTCCACAAATGCACCTTTGTGCTATTGAATGGGGGACTCCATTCTGAGGGGCTATGTTGATGCAGACTTCGCTGGTGACCTTGATAGAAGGCGAAGTACGACATGGTATGTTTATACTCTAGGGTCTACTGCAGTGAGTTGGAACTCACGGTTACAAAAGTTGGTGATATTGTCAACAACCGAAGCAGAGCACGTGGCTATTACTAAAGCCAGTAAGGAGATGATATGGATGAAAGGCTTATTAGTAGAATTAGGGCAGGAATAAGAGAATAGTGTTCTATATAGTGATAGTCAAAGTGATATTCATCTTGCCAAGAACTCAGCCTATCATGCCAGGACGAAGCATATCGACATCAGATATCATTTCATTCGATCTTTGTTGGAGGATGGCGAGTTATTACTCGAAAAGATTCTTAGTTCAAAGAATCCAGCTGACATGTTTACCAAAGGGGTAACAGTGAAAAAACTGAAGCTTTGCAAAGCTTCAATGGGTCTCTTCATCTGAGGGACAAGGAGGTGAGCCGCATCAAGGAGATTATGTTAGCACCGATAATCCAGGTTGAAAAGGGAAGGAAATAGTGTACTGCAGCTTTGGGGTTGAGGTTCATTCAGCTCCAAGTGGGAAATTGTTAGGCGGTGGAGCATTCCACAAAACCAGCTGATTTTGTTGACTGTGAAAAGCAACTAGCATACTTGTCAGTCAATAAAAGGAGGGAGCAACCAACCTTGAATATTGTTTGATTTAAGAAAGCAGCCACCGAATGGCTGCTTTCTCTGACTATCCATCTCATCTACTGCCTATATATAGAGATGGAATTCCTTCTTTATTTGTATCACTAAGTACCGAGCAAGCTATAAGTAGAGAGAAGAGAGAAGCAGAGAGATAGTCTCCTGAGTATTCTTGAGTGTAATCTCTGCTGAGAAGAGAGGAAGTGAGTGTAAACTCTATGTACATTTGTATTTCCTTATTTATAGTGGATTAGCTTGGTGCGGCTCAAAGAGGACGTAGGACTAGCTCCGAACCTCTATAAATCTTGCGTGTCTTGTGAGTTATTTATTTCTTCTTTATTTGCTTCGTGAGTATTATTTATTTATTTATTCATTTACTTCCAAGATTTTGCATTCCGCAATCGAGAGAAAACTCTAAGTAGATTGATCACCTATGATGAGGGTATATTTTCTCAACAACAGAAGGGAGAGAGAAAGATGGTTCCAACAGAATACCTGTATGTGTGCAGAGAGAGAGGGAGAGTTGATGATTCCGATCCGAAAAAGGGGAAAAAATCGATCAAGAGAAGAAAAAAAAGGGGGAGATGAGGACGGTTTAAGGGTGGGTCCTACTTGGAGGGAGAAAATGTAAACATTGTTTTTCCTTTTCATGATTGTCTATCGAATTTAACCCAAATGCAACTGAAATGTAGCTCGATTATTAATGTAGTGACCACATCATCTTAGCATCTACCCGTTGAAAGGTAAATCTGACGGTTATAACACTTTGTGTTATTTTTGTCGAAAACACCTCGGCTGCGGAACGCGACTCAAAAGAACGTGGCCCCAAAGGGGGAGGGATATTGTAACATACCTTAATTATGTTGGAAAATATGGCGAAACTACGATGCAAATCCGCAATCAAATAAATAAATAAAACCAAGTGCAAATGCAGAAAGGAAAACTTATTTGAAATGATCGAGGTAAGTATTAGATACTTTGTCCTTAAGGCAATATTTGCCCCGCACAGGTGCTGAACGGTCTACAACGACAGGCGTCTCCTAGGATACAACGATCTTACCTTCTCAAAGTAGCAGCACTACAAGGACTTTAAGAAGCGGCGAACTAATAATTGCGATGAACTCCCTCTCGAAGGAAGACTAAATGCAGCAATATGTCAATGCATAAAAAGTTTTTCCGATAACCAAATGAGAATCCAAGTTGAGGTATTTATAGATTTAATTGTGACAATTTTAAAGCCCGCACGAACGGAGGCTTAACGCCAACGACGATCTCTGGATAGTTCCATACCATCAATCAAAGGGTCTCAATTCCTTTATCTTTTTCTTCTTCTTTACCAGAAATTTTAGATTCAACTTTTATATTACTCTTGTCATAGACCATAGACAAAATGGCAAAACCAGTGACCCTAGGTTTGTTCTTCAACTCAAATTCGGGAAAAAAAAATTCAAATTTAAATGAGATCTGCATAACTGAGAATGACGGAAAACCCCATTATAAAAATATTCCTACCAAAAAACTTTACAAACATTTCAATATGTCTAAAACCTCCAAAAGAACGTGTACAGATAGATTTTTTCTTTAACTAAGTCAAAAGATTCCATAATTTTTTGTGCATGTTAGCAATAACTACTTCTTTAAAAAATCATAACTTAAAAAAAAACAAACTAATTTCTTAAAAAAAATTATATTTTTGGAAAGCATTCGTCAAGATCTTCAAAATAAAACTAGTCAACAATACTTTTTGCATAATAAAATTTGAATTTGCAGTACACTAGTTTTTGCATTCAAATTTAAATTTAACTGCCAAAAATATTTTTGTAAAATGCAAAAATATTTGAGATAAAACGTGAAAGTCTAATTTCACCCTACGGTTAATGAATTTAACCGTATGTCAATGTGACTATGGTGAAGGATCACACAATCACCTAATTAAAAATTACTAAGGTGATAAGAGTACAACAAAAATCTCTAACAGGAGTATTGACTTATTCGATTCTTAATATGCGGAATTAAGAACAAGAATCGAATGTTTCAATCTCACAACAAGTATGAAAAATATGCACAAGAGATTTTGTTAACGAGGAAACCCAAACTGGGAAAAACCCCGGGACCTAGTCCAGCAAAAATTCACTAAGAGTTATTGAAAACTTACAACCCGATTTACCACTCGATGGACACGAATTACGACTCCCTCTACGCTCCAACAGCTACGGTGTACAGTTCTTCCACAAATTCGAACTCCACGAATTTGCCTCTTAGTAAACGTTGATGCGTCTCCAACTTGAACTCCACAAGTCCCGCACCTTGAACCAATACTTGACTCCTCAAGTATATCACCACAAGCTTGAACCTTCAAGCTCAATCACCGGAAATCCACCGGTAACAAAAACAGAGTTTTGGTTTTGAAATGGGAAGGATTTGAACCAATTTCAACAAGCTTGAGAGCTAAAAGATTAGAGTTGAAACTCTTCAAGAACTTGTTGATTAATAGGGTGAATGGTTGATTGAATACTGAAGATTCAACCCCTATTTATAGTGAAGATGTCCAGCTCAATCCTAGACTAAATTATTAGTTCTAGGTCTAATGGTAGACACCATTATTGGGGATGAGAGAATAATATATTCAGCCTCTCATTCCACTTAGAGATGTTTCCCACGCTCAATTATCTCCCTAAAACAAGGCTTAGAGGGAGATGAGCAATAATGTGTTAGAAAGTTACTTTACAGCTCAGAAAATCGCACTCAGAAAAACGAATCTGGGCGTCGATTTCGAAATCAAGCCTGTCGGTTTCGAAACCAGCATGTGGTTTCGAAACTGACTGAATTGGTTTCGAAACTAACAAGCTCCTGTGATGGTTATTGCCTTTTGGTTTCGAAACCAACATGTTTGATTTCGAAACCAAACTTCATCTGAAGATAGATGAAGTTTAGTTTCGAAACCAAACTGTTTGGTTTCGAAACCAAAATTCATCTGAAGACAGATGAGTTTTGGTTTCGAAACCAACAGTTTTAGTTTCGAAACCAAACTTCATCTGTCATCAGATAAAGTTTGGTTTCGAAATCAAACTAAGGTTGATTTCGAAACAGACTTTTCCCTATATAAAATAATACCATCAATGCAGTTGGTTTCGAAACCAAACTTCTTGGTTTCGAAACCAACACTGTCCAGATTAAAAATTTATCTTTTAAAACACATTTTATCAAGAGTAAACAGTGTGGGAAACACTCTTAGCAATCTAACCACCTATGGTACTTAGTGTTCTAAGTCACTTACCATCCTAGGATGTCTTCCGGTGGTGAGTTGAGTTCTTCGGAGTCTTTGTAGATTTCTTCTTTTTCAACCGAAGTGTACCGAGACTCACTAGACTCTAACTCAAGTTACATTGACCATCTTGAGTTTACCTTTGACACGAAATTCGACAAACATAAAAACATGGACCTTTCAATGTATTTCTGATTTGATCTTATTTTACAAATATGAAAATATATTTTTAACACCTTTGTATCTAAATTCGAATTTTCATGCTTCAAAAACAAAAATCATTAAAACAAGAAGGGAAGATCTCGACTAATTCAAATAAATAATTTTTGTCAAAATATGTTACTAAAAACAACATGCAAATATATTTTAGCCAAAATTTTAAATAATTATTTTTTAAAAAAAATATTGTTATCTGACCTCTTTTCGAAGATCTCGACGAATGCTTTCTAAATATATAAATTTTTTCAAAACTTGATTTATAGTTTAAGAGATATAACATTTTAAAATTTAGAAACAGAAAAGATAACTTTCTCACTCCGCAAACTATGCATCTTTAAAATAATAGAAAAAATAAAATAAAGGCATAACAGGAACTAAAAATGCACAAAAAATGAGTAAACAACTATTTTAAAATTTAAGTTTGTGTAAATGGTAAAGGAAAACGTTTGAAAAATGTGATTTTTGATATATTGAAATATTTGTAGAGTTTTTGGTATTTGGCAGCCCAATCATTGGGATTCTGAGCAAAATTATGTCTCCAAAAATCGCTTCACCTTATAGAAACAAGATTGGTTCGGACGACATCTTTCATGTCCATGTGTTGGAGTTTGTCTTCTTCTTCTTCTTTTTCTTCTTCTGAATTAGGGGAAAGGGGTCTACGATTTATAGGAAAAGATTGGGTTTTGAACAAATTGGTTTCAGAGGAATTAAGGGAAAATAGTCTAGGGTTTACAGGAAACAAAATTGGATTTTGAATAAACAGTTCAAGAGGAATTAGGAGAAAGGGGTTTAGGGTTTACAGGAGAGAGCAAGAGATGGAATTAGGGTTTCAATTTTCAAATAAGGTAATTTGAATTGTGTTATGAATTGCGAGGAGTTATGGAGGTAAGGGATCTAGGGTTTTTAAGGCCGGAAGTGCGAGAGACGGAACGAAATCAGGATCTGAGCAAAATGTTAACATAAAGGTAAATTTTTTGTCTTCTGAACATGAATTTTTAAAAAGCTGGATCTTAACGTTATCATCGGAACTCAACTAATAGTACGCGTGAAGAAGCAGTTGGACACTCGGGCTAGGAATCTGAGTATTGCCTAACGAAATGTTAGAAGCATAGGTGGCATAGTCGGTCCCACTGCCACATTAGTAGGGGTGGGACTCGGATGGGTTGGGCGGGTTAGAGGTTTTGGACATGCCATGCTCATACTATACCTCTATATGCCCAGAATACCCATAGAACCCACAAAATCCATAAGGGGTCTACCCACGTATGACCCGTGTAAATTTCTCGAGTTCTTCGAGTTGCCCAAGTTTTAATAAATAAATTTAGGTGATTAGATTAGCTTATTTATACAAAAATAATAATAATAAATAATAAACTTAGTTAAACAAAAAATCTTTCATGGTTTCAAAAGATAAATTAACAAGCTAAAATCAATCTGCTCACGTGATAAATAAACTTAAGATGATTTTATAATCTTTTAAGTTTTATTTATTAAGAAATAAAAATCTTTTTGACTTTACATAAAATGAGACACATGGAAAGTTTTCTTTTTGTGTCTTTATACCGCCACCCCATATTAGTTATTTAATATATTTATCTATTTCTATCTTTCAATTTAAAATATTGTTTAGCCCTATATTATTTCCATTCTAGAAATTAATTAAAATATTTATATATTTATCTATATATATAAATTTCTCTGGTTATCCGAATTGACAATTATTTTTGCCCATACTTGCCCAAATTTAACTTTGGGTTGGCAAAAATAATGCCCATAGTTGCTAAAATATCCAACAACCTTTATCCATGCTTGTCCAAATATCGGATCGGGTTCGCATCGGTCCCCAACCCAAGTCCCACCCCTACACATTAGTTGGAAACACCCCATAACACTTTTTGGAGAGTGCGATTTTGTAGACCCACCTGTAAAGTGGGTCAACAAAACCCACTCATATTATTCGAAAGCATAAATTGATCGTTATATATTTTATTTTTCTTTTAACAAATAATTTATGCTATCATTTATGCTGTCCAATAATATGAGTGGGTTTTGTTGACCCACATTACAGGTGGCTACAAATCGCATTCTCCCAAAGATATGTGATCTTGACGGATTATTTAGTGCTTATAATATACATTCTGTTTGAGGTATAAATAGGGCTGCACACGATTTGGTCTGGTTGAATTTTTTGTCAAATCCACAACTAAATCATTATATTTTTTTTGGAACCAAAACCATACCATCTGTTTTTCTGGTTTTTTATTTTATTTTTTTTCAAATTTTGAATTTTATTTTTCTGTTTTTTTTAGCAAACAAAGCATTCAAAACTAATGTTCACCTAGATTAAAAAAATTAAAATATGTCATTAATCGCTCATTTAAACTTAAACTAAAACATAACATAAATAGTGCACTTACATATAGATCCTAACATATTTTTCATAACAACACAGTGGCAATTTTAACCATGATACGTCCACAGATATGATGTTTTTATGTAGATCCACATGGTGAAGAGTTCATCTTGACACTCTTGAATCATCTCCATATAGTAACACAATGGTAATTTTAACTTTGATTCGTTTTGTGCTCTAATACGAATATTCTCAACCTTAGAAGCCTTTATGTTTGGCATCGTAGTTTGGTTTAATCCACAATTGATTTTTTTCTCCACAATAAAATAATAATTATACAAAATAACAAATATATTATAAATAAATTAATATATATATATATATATATATATAATGAAAAATGTAAAAAGATATATATTAAGTCACAAAGAGTTATACAAATTGATATAGATATGTTAGACTTAATGATTAGTGAGATGAGATTACGAGAGTATTAACATGTATATTTATATATAATAATGCATTTATATACTATATGAGTATTTGTTTAATGAGTTTTTTTTGGTTAAGTCTTCCTATTTGGTGTTTTTAGTTCGGATTGATTTTTTGAAAATATGAAACTAAAATTAGACCATGAATTTCGATTTTTGCGGCTTTTGGATTTTTCGATTTTTCAGTATTACAGTTTGTCGGTATCTTTTTCAATTCAGACAAGCTCGGAACGGATTAAAAACCAAACCGAGTGCAGCCCTAGGTACAAAATATCTAAACGAGTAAAGAATGAAACAAAAGAAAACAAACCCTAGATCTCACCCAGAAAAAATAAAAATAAATAAATAAATAAATTACAGCCACATCTTAAGTATTTCTCTTATCTTTTTCTCCTAGAAAATAAAACCCTAGATTAACATAACGAAATACAACCACATCTAACAATGAAAGAATTTCCTGAAACCATAGATGATTCGAAACCTTCTTTTCCGATCAGATCATCCAAACAGGGTCTAATTCCTACTCCCTTTGTGCACACAGTTCAGATTGATGGATGATTTTTAATTAGGATTTCTTTTTTGTTCTCTTCAATGTCTGAATTCAAAATTGATTTCTTGAACTTCTTCTTTCTTTATCTTTTCTTCTTTTCCTTTTCTATTGAAAATGTTGTTTTTTATATGAAAAATAAAATATATAACGGTTCATTTATGCTGTCCAGTAATATGCGTTGGTTTTGTTAACCCACGTCACAGGTGGGTCTACAAAATCACACTCCAAAATATTGTAATTCAAGTCTTTAGATTCTTCAACTTATCATTTGCATTTCGTTGTAACAAGCTCTTATTAGACCTTGTTAATGAGAGCAGTGAGATCGAACAAAGGCCAGAGTGCCAGACTATCTAAAATTATTATCTCAACCTGGATGAAAATGTAAAGTCGGTCGTAACTCTATAGCTTAGCAGATGTTAGCATTGTTTATAGTGCTTGATTCCAAGGCCTTTCCTTCAACTTTTTATTCATAGAAATTGACCTGGGAAGAAAGGATGAATCGATACGAATTTTGACCCTAAAGTACATATGTGAAAACTGTTCCTAAACAGCATGTAGATTATACAGATAGTACATGGATCAAGCAGGCCACAAACTGTTCAAGCAGCTTGTTAACAGTTCTGAATTTTGATTATATTGTATCTCAGCCATCTTGAAGAGTGTGTATTATGCAGAATCTGGGTTCTCCCCACCTGAAATACACAATATTTACAAAAAGTAAACAAGGAGTTGAAAACAAAACGAACGAAAGAACTAAATGCAGTAACTTGTTCTTCGAGCGACTAAAAGTAATGTGTGACCTATCATTACCACAAAATTTAAAGGGTGGGGCAATGTCAGTTGACTCTATGTAATATACAAGAAACCAGGAAGATCCGTTTAGGCTGGCGGAAGGGGCCGCCGGCAGGTCGGGCACTCCATCTTTATATCCATCCACCTTTGTAAACATCCGGAATGGAAGAAATGATCACATGGTGTTACCTGCAAACAAGATTTGCCTAGTTGATTGATTGATTTCACGGATGAAAGAAAACTTGCCTTCTAAAATTCTAAAAAATCCACCTAATACAATGTGGGCATTAATATGAAAGATGTAATTTAGAGTATCTGTATTCTGTAGAGTACCATGCAGTCATTGGATCGTTGTGGCAGATCGATGGCTGTCATGCAAATGACACAGTCGGTGGCGTGACTTGTATTGTGGTCGAACCTTCTGTAATAGCTATATTTTTCTGGTAAGATCTGTAAAACATCATATCAAAATTAGTTTCTCCAAAACCAATCAAGGTATTCTGAGAAAGTAGAAAGACCCAATTCACATTGAAGTGCAGTATTATTTGACACTTAAAAGCTATTATCTGATACCATTACATACAACAGAAAGTAATGCAACCATAAACAGTGTGAACCTGATTGAAACAAAGAGGAACCCGAGAACCATAAATAGTATCAACCATGGTGAGTCATGAGGCAGAACTATGACAACGTAAATACGTAATACAGATTCAAATACTTTCTTAAGTTTTGTTTTCTTTAGTGGGTAGATTAAAATTTTCACCAACAATGTAAACAGCTTTCACAGATTTAGAATTGGACAAACATATTCTGGAGTTTGGAGTCCAAACCTCTTCTATGCACAAGCAGGTTTTCAAAATAAATAGGGAAAGTACATAATTGAAAATAAGATCTGATGTACAACATAATTATTCTGTTATGAAGTATTATACTGGAAAAATGGATCAAAAAGCAATGTAAAGAAGAATATTATGAGGAAATCCAAACCTGACGAGGAATGAACCACCGAGATCCAAGATAATGTTGAAGAAGAAGCATAGATGCTTGGAGTCCCATGAATACCGCCAAACAGATACACCAAGTCTTATCATGTTCGATACGCATGAAGTTGTTTGGGCAACCAAAGACATATAATGGGATTGCTAGCCGAGTAGCAGTCATGCCTAATATGTATTGAGGATGTAACGGTTTTCTTGAATCACGTATGACATTAGTAACTATTTGAGGGATCCAAAAGGAGTACATAATGAGAAGAATAGGCCGCAGAAAACTATGAAACTCATACATGACTAATATGCCTCCCAAAAGAATCCCATCTGCACATAAGTGTATTATGTTAGTATAGATTCTGACCACAAACAATTATTATGCCAAAAAACTTGAAACTTCTTTTACTCATAAATAAACAACTGTAAATATACTCAATTAGCTGTTACTAAAATCAAGGCACAATCCAGAAGAAGTTTAATAGCTTTGATTTAATAGGATTACTCACAGAAACGGCTATAGAGAACTGATAGCTCACGTCTCATTGTCTCCCAACCTTCTCCATTACTCGCAGGCCTATTTGCTTTCCATATCGCAAGAAGATATCTCATCTCAAATATGGAGAAAACAACGAACTTGAAAAAGGCAGCTGTGGCGAAAGCATTAAACAGGGATTCTGTATGCAAACAACAGCAGCCCACTTGACTTAATATATGTGCCCATAAATTATTAGTAGTCAGAAAATGAACAGAAAGAAAAGAACACTACGGAAAATAGTGAAGGTGTAAGAAGCATATATTGTTCATGAAGGATCATATAAAACTTCATGCCAGGAACAGTGGCAGCATCCTATCAGCAAAGTAAATAAGATCAAGAATGACTGGCTGGACGGACACTGATCTTGAAACTTATCAGGTTCCATCTTGGATATTGGTGGATATTTAAAAATCCATAGAAGTCTATGATATTCAAACATGATTTATAAGGACTCTTTAAAAATCGGGTATTCAATTGTATGGATTTATAAGTCTTGTAAACTCCGTGATATTCAAACATGATTTATAAGGACTATTTAAAAATCCATGGTATTCATTTCACTTTGGATATTTAAGGATTTTAAGGGGCCCAAGACTTTCATAGATTTTTATGGACTTTTGAAGGTTTGTTATATCTACTTTTCTCATTCAATAGTCCGACCACAAGTCAAGAGATTATTGTCGATTTTAAAAGTGAGAAGCTAGGGTCTCTTTCTCTCTCTCTCCACACCATTACCTCACCACCCCCACCATTGTCGCCACCACCACCACCACCTTAGCATCTCGTTGCCGCTACCACATCACCATCTCCACCACCACCGTACCATCTCACCATCTCCACCACTTTATCATCCAACCACCACCACAAACTCCAAAAAATGAGTCTCCATACATTTTCTTTAAAAAAAATTATGTAATAAGTACTATGATGTATCGATTTTTTAGAAAAAAATTGTGAAGTACTAATGAGGCAACTTCTTGTATGAGATTATAGAGATTTTTTTCTCAACTAGTAACTAATAGAATACCTATTTTCTTAAAAAAAAGAAAAATCATTATATTGATTAATAATACTTTTATAGGGCCCACCAAAACGCCCCATTTAATATAATAATACTTTTATGGGTTGGTCGGGTGAAAAATCGTAACAATATTTTGCAAAAACTTTATCATTTTTTTTTTCATTTAATAAAATAATTTTATTGTTTCATATTTTTAAATTATTTTTTATTCTTTTCAATTAGTGGGTCCCTTCATATTTTTAATTATTTTTTAACAAAGTATCCTATTAAATTTTTTTAAAATGTCAGGAAACAATTAAAGCTAAGGGTTCTTGTGCTCAGGGCACCCTTGCCACCATCACCACCACTATTAATAGTAAACAAAATGAGTGTTTTGATCCTCTCATAAATCCATGGTAATCCTTATAACTCATAAAAGAAATCCGGCAAACTCCGCCATATACTCCAAAAATGAATCTATAAAAATCTTTGGATTTTTTTAAGAAACATTATAAATCAGCTGGATTTTGTCAAGATCGAAAAGAATCCATCTAAATCTTTAAAACGCTTGATTCAATACACCCCCCTAAATTACTAATATATAAAACGAGAAGGGGTTCCCAACACTTAGGCGAGCCTCCTAGCCAATTTACCAAAACTACCATAAATTTTTTTACCTAAATCAATATTTAATATAAGGGTGCAATTGTAAAACACTGTGCAACAGCGACACTTAAAAATAATTAAAGGCATTCTGGGGAAATTTTTTCAAAATGCAGCACCTACAATATAGTACCCGTGGAAGATTTGTTTATTAAGAATGGGTTGAAATTAGGGCTTTAATGATCGTTTTTTGGAGATTACAGAAACGCTGAGTTTGGTGGCTGGAGCCAAGTGTTGGGGGTATTATCATTTGGCTAAGATGGAGGCTTCTCATACAAATTTGTCAAAATATTTCCACTTTCAAGCGTGGGGGAAACCAAAATTATAATCACTAAGAGTCTAATAAATGTTTACACCCAACACTGAACAATAACCCTGAACTTAGATTGAACAAATTGTTAAGCACAACAATGTTAAATGTTGTGCAAGATGCTTGGATATTATAGGCTTCTACTAGAACACCAATATCAAATGCTAACTTGGTAATATTAATAATGCAAAACTCACCAACTAATATTCCCGCCGTTAGATGTAAAAGACAAAGATAAGCATCCATGATGGCTTGGTGCCCAATCATTAAAATTGAAACTTTAGCTGCTCCCTGAGAACAGTAAATACAAACACTATCATCAGATTATTTCTAGAAAGTCAGAATGGCAAGGATAAATCTGATCAATAGAGTATTCAGATGCACGTCATATCTGCTTATGCATACTGAGGTCCTTGCCCATGGTCAGAAGAAAAAAGGAACCAAAAAAAGAAGGAAAAGGCTTACAGATTGAGTATTGCTATGTTCCATTTGTCGAATTAACAGAAGAACTTGAAGGAAAGAGATCTAATGCATGAAGATGTTAAGGACTTCAAAAGAAAATGACAACGATAATAATAATGCAGAAAGAAGTCAAACGAGTCATGACTATGAACTATGAAGGATACAAAGGTGACCATCAAGGTATAGTTGACAGCTTTGTTGTAGTAAAGCTCAACGTTGACAGAAGTAGCATTTAAAACTATGGGTGAGAAGCACTCTCCATCGTCCTCCACAGAAGGACTTTCTATTAATCCTTCCAACTGATAAAGCTCACGGTCTCCATCTACTTGCAAGAAATAACAAGCTTAGCAACTTAATAAGTAAATAAAGTTCATCACAAATGGCAAATATACAAATAGTCTGTTTGGACAAGGGATTTTAGGGAGGGATTTTGTGGGGACCAGGGATTTTGAGAAAAAAATATAACATGATTTTTCCACCAAATCCCTGGTCCCCACAAAATCCCCCCCCAAATCCCTTGTCCAAGCAGACTAAAAGTTTAAGAGCTCCACTTTCTGCAGTAGATGAACCACAATATGATGTAATGCATGAAAAAAAGAAAACCAATAGATGTGTTGAGTTAGTTCAGAAAAGAGTTGGAGCCAGAAAGATGTGGAAAACAAGGAAAAGATGAAATATCTGGAACAACCAAAGTCCTGTGCACCGAAAGAACATTTAAAAAAAAAAAAAAAAAGGAAAAAAAGAAGAAAATAGTTGCACACAAATATCCTACAATGTGGGCATACACCTCGAGAAATTAAGGTACCTCAAGGTCCATTTGATGGTGTGAGCAAAAAGTACACAAACAAACCTTTAATAAGGTAATGTCAGCATTTATACTCCAACAAAATGATTTTACTTTGAAAAGAAAGAAGTAAAACATGAAATAACAATGGTAAGACCATTTAAAATTTCCTGTCCAAAAAATAAATAAATTAGATGAGTAATCCTTAGGCAGTTATTGACACAGAAACTATCTTAGAAATGTTTTCTGTGATATCATTTTCAAAGAGGAATTGCGATGACCTAATAAAGAGTGGAATAACTGTTCCTTTAGTTAGTGAACATGAAATCTAAATTTGAATTTGATATCATGCTAACCGAAAATACTGCTGCTACTTTATGGGGTTATTTTTCATGAGCAAATGACAAGAAAACGTGGGTTCCAGATCTAGCTAATTTGGCTCTTTGGTAATAGGTAAGAACTAGAGACTGTTACTTCTATTCTTCTTCCATTGCTTGGAATAATCAGAATAATAGGCTTCCAGACTGAAAACTTCAAGTGCTCTTCTTTTTATCAGTAAAATTAACTATAAGTGTTATAGAATAAAGAAGATAAGTACACGGGATAGGGAAGAGAGTACACCATACAAAAAAATCTTTGCACGATCTGCTAAAGTAACTGCTAAGCCTTTTGCATTCCTCAGCATGCGAGAACATCTAATCTAGCCTCTACCCAACTACTTAATATAGTCAATCACATTCAGCTAACCACTACAAAAAATCTCCTTCACCACCCATACATTTTAAGGCTACTGAGGATCCTACTCCTACAGAATTTATATTATGAACCAAGGACTAACATGCAAGGGAAAGTAGAAACAATGACATATGAACCAATGGAGAAAAGATCACTAAGCATTGAGAGAGAGACTGGGGACATAAATAAAAGGAGAAGTCAGAGAATTATTGAAGTTGAGTACCATATTGGGTGGGTGAGACGCGTGAAATTTGAGCTGCAATTTCTAAATTGCAATGTTTCTCCATGTCAAAAGCAGGTGCTGCAGAAAGAAATGATAAAAATCAGTAAAGCGCAATGCCAAGATCAATGTTAGGTTAAAGAGAAGATGGAATTATCTTATCAAAAAAAAAAAGATGGAATTACAATTTTTCCTCCTCCAGATCTTATCTCGGGGAGATTCTTGAAACACCTGAGATGAGAAAACTCCTAGCTGTTCAAAGAATTACATATAATTAGTCAATCTTAAAAACCCATGTCTATTAAGACACTCAAAACTAGTTAAAATTCCACATTCAAATTGTGAAATCCATCACATCTCCAAACATAGATACACATAAGAGCTTAAGCCAACACTTAAGATGACTGAAAAAAAGATTGACAAGGGCCAACCATCTGGTGACCCTGACAAATTCTCCTTAGAATTTGTGCCTGAGACCTAACTTGGAAGAGTTGGGCACTTAGGCCACAAGATCAAGTACAGGCTCGGCTACAGGTGAAACAAGCTGCTGTAAACTGGCTCATGACTAACTGGCTCGTAGATATCCCTAAATGTGGTATTTATCTATTGAATCAATGTAAAAAAAATAAAAATTAAATATGAGTCAACGAGTCGAAAAATATCAACTGCTTACCAAGTTATAAGGATTGGATAAAATGTAATCGTCTTCTTGGCTGAGCTCTCCATCCTTTTCGCTACAATATAAAACCATGAAGTAAATCAAGTAAGAAAAGTTTGTTTCAGCTCTAAAATTAGACTGTATGAGAAGACACCTCAGTTGGACGTGTAAACATACAATATACAATAACACAAAGATAAATTAATCAGAAATGAAATCAACCTATCAAGCACCAACAATTTTGGTTGGATAAATGTGTCACAAGTTCAGGAAACAAAAACAAAACCAAAAAAAGACATACTAAACCAAAAAATTTAGATTAAGAAAGAAAGTGGACTCGAAGAAAAAAGCTAAATGGAATTTAAAACTCATACAAAGGTGAATTTCCATCTTATAAAAAAGTAAATCAAACTCTTAAATCTTGATAAGAAACATTCGAATTAAGATCCCAGGCACTGGAAATGCTAGAGGAAAAACTCAGAAGGATTGCACCACCTATTATGTTTTTAACTAATGAGCAGAAAAATAAGAACTCAAATTATGGAAAATGGAATACAGAATAAGAAATAGTACTATTTAATGTTGTATATGTAATTTACAAGAACTTTACCTGTTGACTACCATTCGAAGTTGTTTAAAAGGCCATATATATACACCTTCTACCCTCATTTGAGCAGCTCCAACATCTCGGTCATTATCAAACACATCGTTGAAAATAATTACACCCTGTTGCACAACATTGAAAAAAAAGAGAGTTCAACTTAAGCAATTAATGCCACCACCATGCAAGATAAAAAAAACCATAAATTCTATCACATATAATATTTTTTTTTAAAACATCTATTTTATTCTAAGCAAGATAACAAGCCTATATGGCTATATATTTTTTCCTTAATAATCATGATAGAGTTTCATGTTTTCCTTCCTTGTGTTAGTATGTCTTCAGAATGCAACTCATTTTGCTTATCTAATCACATCATGTTGACCCCACATGAATCCTGAGGCATTTCACAATATAAAATACAAGGTTTAATCTCTATAATGTGATTGCAAAAGTTTCTAGGATAAAAAGAATTTTAAAATCCCTAACCCAGATGAACAATTGAAACTTTGGAAACATTTATTGTGCATATGTTTCTTGAATTCTCCTCCGAGATCTAGTAACCAGTTATTGTATTGAATGTGAAGCAGCTTTGGACTTATGCTTCTCTAGTTTCTACTCTCCAAGATCCGAAGTGCCACTTTGAGAATATAGTATTTAGTTGTATGGTGGCCCTTTTTTTTTTGAGGGGATGTATAGTGCCCCTTTTCTTTTCAACCTCATCATTAAAGTGCCTTATGCCAAATCCACTAGTCCTTTTCAGCTTACACATTATCTTCGGTAACATGTATTTTTTTATTTTGATAATTGAGAATACTAAGTAAAATGTATTTACAATTCTAATATGCAGCATAGAATATCATTAATGAAAGAATGACTAAAGCACAAACTAAAGGTAATGGCAATGTGCCTCTTAAATGACATAACCAGTTAAGAAAAAACAGCCTCCTCACCTGGACATAATGTACACCAGTTATCTTTGTCGGAGTACTCACTAATTCAAAGACTGAAATGCCATTAGATTTTCCAAAATCTGGAAACCAGGAAGAGCTATTGGTGGAATCTCGGAAGCCCCAAGTCCCTGAACCTCACACAGCCCAATAAGTATAATCAGGCCAACAGAATAATTTGGCAAATGAACTTTTGATACCATGAAGGACAGAAAGATTAACTTCTGAGTTGCGACACATCCAGGAAAAGATTATCCTGAAACAATTTGGTCTTTATAAACCATAAGATGAGGTTGAAATCTATAGAAATCCAATTAGAAGACAAAAAGATGGTGCTCTTCTAAGTCCATTTCCGTGGCCATTTCCATTAACCACATTCACAAAATCAGACCTCCTGAAACTGTGTACAGAAGTAAGGAAGACAGGACCTTGGACAACCAGAGAACAGATGATGAGTTAAAACAGTGAAACCCAGCAATAATAGGTGATGTAAGCACAGAACACATATAGTTTAGATGACGGTCCAAAGTATCAAGGATGACTTATTAGAGTAACAAAGAAAAGAAACAAGGGGATAACAATAATGATGATAACAAAAATTACCTGGCTAAAAAGCTACAAGGGAATTAATTGTAATATCAGAGTGTTTATTATAAGTAAGCACAACCTCAATTTCCAGGCTGAAATCACAAAAGCCAAAGTAACAAACCTCTATAGGTTCCTGTTATATTCCAAGCAGTATATGTGCCAACGTCATTCTCATCTCTTCTGATAAAAAACCACTGCAAGAACCAATATGAAGTAAGGACAAGCCAAAGGTATATTGGGCTCAATCAGGTCTGGATGCAACTTTCAGAATTAAAATTTAGCTATAAAGTTTGATAGTTTCACATTCTAATGGTGGAACACAGTTTAGAGTACTGGATTCCAGATGCTAAAACAACTAAACAAATGGCAGATTATGACTCTAAGAACAAGGTAAAATGGTGTTTTTTTCCCTGAACGATAGCATAAGATAATAACTAGGACTAACTAAGACATATTGTGCAAGAAAAAGAGAAAAGAAAGAAAATGTCAAATGATAATAGTACTTTTTTCAAATATCACTGATACTAATACTCTAGTGATACTTAAAACGCATGGGTTTGGCATAAGAAGTAAGTATTCTGCGCTTCAAATAGTATATCTAGTTCTTCCTAATTTATGACTCTCCTTTTTATTGGTCAAATCACTGATGAAAGCTTCAAAGTTGTATTATTTTCTTCTGGTTGTTCGAAGCCATTCGACATGCAGCACCCGCATGGCTTCATCTACCCTCATAATCAGTACTCGTTATTTTTTGATGATAGTTCTTCATCCCCCATTATAGTTATTGGAACTGCCCATTAGCTACCAATTGGAAATAACCTGTCATTGTGTTTATGTAAAGTGAATATATTTCTTCACTTCCTTTCCATTTGGTTCACTCCAATGTAATGGATCCTGCTCTTGTACCTTGTATACAGGGATGATGACTTCTCTTCTTTCTTTCTTTTTTTTTTTTTTTTGAGGAAATGAGTTCTCTTATTTTACTTGACTTACAAAAAAGGATTATATCTATGCATCTCAAAAACATTATTCTACACACCTCCCGTCCTCTGTATTTGAGACGTCATATTCTTGAGGTCAACATATTACCAAAGCAGCCTGGTTTTCGCCTCCAATGGGTCATCCTCTAATAATGCTGAACCCAATTATGTAGTTCGATATTCGCTCCACCTCCATATAACTAATGAACTCTCTTCTTTAAATCCTTTTAACCATTTATGTTCAGAATGCCCAAATAACAATGGAGTTAAAAATTTCAGATGTCTGAATAATTTTTACTACTTCCACACCAACCAAACAAGATAAGCTGTAACCCACACCAGCAATCAATGTGTTTCTTCTCTGTGGAATAAACAACAAAACCACCCATGAAATTAATTCTATATCAAATTCCCTTTTCCTTGACCTCGGTCTAATTCTTCACTTCCACACTTTGCTCATAATTCCAGTCAGAAAGCATCATGGAGCACATATGTTTGAAATTTAATATTGCCACACTTCGAAACAGATCAAATAACAGCTAAAGGAATGATAATTTTCACACTTCCACAAAGCTTAAGCTTCTAATAATATTAAGAGGAACCAGCAATGAGCATTCAATGAAACAAGTTTACATTTATAAGATTCAGCCAGGAAAAACAACATATAATGAAGGTTTTCTCCAAAAAAAAAAACTGACTTTATATAATTGTCCTCTTTTGTTCTGAATTTAGCATAAAATAGATATATATATAGGGAGAGAGAGAGAGAGAGAGAGAGAGAGAGAGAGAGAGACTAACCTCATCGCCCCACGACCGAGTCTTTTCCCTTAGAGGTCTCAAAGCTGAAACTGGCCGAAACAAAGTAAAAACAAGGCAAAGACCAACGATTAACTCCAAAATCAAAGAACTTCCTCCTCCTCCTCTTGTCTTCTTCTTCATATCAGAAGAAGCTTCTGAAACAGAGTTCAACATGTTCGTTCCAGCTGATCTCTAAGAAGAAGAGATAAACAAAACCAATTGAAATTAAAACCATCAGACGAGAGATTGAATAAGATGATGATGACGATGATGTTGCTTCAACTGGAGCCAACCGTAACACCAACAATTGGTAGAAAATATCGACAGAAAACGAGAGCTCAACGAACGATTGAATTGAAATTGGAACCAAAAAAAATTAAACCCCTCTCACTCTCTCTCTCTCTCTCAACAAACACCTCAACCAGAGAACTTAATTTAATTGGACATTTAAACAGAAACCCAAACTACATAAAACCTAAAGTTGGTATCTTAAAAAAAAAAAAAAAATTAAAGGGTTTCTTATGGGTTCTTCTCCTTCCTTCTCTTTCTCTCTCTACTTTCTCTCTCCTCTCTCTTTCTATCTCTCTGTTAGTTGTTTTTGTGTAGGTAAAATGGAGGTCAGAGCGAAGACTAACATCTGTCCATGATCTTCGTACTTGATTTGTCTTTTGATTTGGATGAGCCGGTTGAAAATTGGTTCATCTTCTTATTGATTGTATTCCACGTGGAAAACCATTCAATTTTTTAGTTGTTTATGACTTCTTATTTACACGTGGCTGTTTCTTATTGCGAGGCATGCTGAGTTTGGTGTGGCTCAGATAAACCGTCGGCGTACTCGCTACTACTCACGACGTGCTGGTTTGTTCGGTGGGGTTTGGTGACTCTCCTGCGTTCGAGTTCGAGTCCTCCGTCCAGTTGACTCTGAAGTTGTGAAAAATGGGATGCACATATACACGTGGGCGGCTGTCATTGGCTGTGTTGTACTGACCTGTATTAGCCCTCATTACAAATAAATTTTATAAAGGCACCCCATAATCTAATTTGCAGTCCCGTTATGTCGGGTTTGGTCAATCGTAGTTGACCACAAAATGTTGTTGGCAGGTCCTTGCCGATTTGTGTCTAGATTCTCAGCGTCGTGATGCCGATTTTTTCCTCATTTGACCAAAGTAGAGGTTGCTAATAAGATTGGGGTCTGTGAACAAAAAAACAAATGGAAATTCCAGGAGTGTCTATAGCCGGGGCCTGGTAATAAGATTTTGGAGGGCGCCTATGAATGACCCATGTTTGAGATTTACGGCCCATCTTTATTGGCACGATGCGGGATAACAAGTATCACCTACTAATTACTAGACAATGTTCATGGAAATTTTTTAATTCCCCAATGTTATAACTGGTGTAATTTTTTTTACCAATGTAATTAGGGATCCTAAAATGGTGAGGAGGACGTTTAAATTTTAGACCTCAAATAACAACCATCTTTCTAAGGGGACTCCCTTTTCCAAAACAACTACACTCCACCCCACCACTTTACTACCTTACCACTGTCAGGTCTACCACCACCACCGCCTATGTCACTATCATTCTTTTATCCCTCCATCTCTCTTTTATCTTTTCTCTATCTGATCTCTTCTCATGATCTCCTCTCTCTAATTTCTCCTATCTTTCTTCTCTATTTTATCTCTCTCTTTTTAAGTAAGTGCTAATAAAATAAAATAAGTTAACGAACGTCACTTTGATAACACCAGTATATATCTATTCAACTCTTTAAAGCGGCTCCTACAATAAATAGTATGGCTCAAAACGAAC
This sequence comes from Macleaya cordata, assembly GCA_002174775.1. Lineage (NCBI taxonomy): Eukaryota > Viridiplantae > Streptophyta > Magnoliopsida > Ranunculales > Papaveraceae > Macleaya > Macleaya cordata. The sequence continues at coordinate 771,567 of MVGT01004338.1, forward strand.
TGGTTAAAATGAAGAGGGAGAAAGATACAAAATTATGAGTTGCCGGCTCAAACGGCTTATCGGCTCCATTCGAGCCGTAATGGTTGAGTCTGTAAATCTCATTTAACAAAAATATCTTTATTTCATATAGAAATTCCAACTAAAATCCTAAAACCCCTTTTCTTCAAACTCGACCGACCCCACTTCTTCCCTCTCTTCTTCACCAAATTCCCTCTTCGATCTATCTTCAATACTCATCTTCAATAGATATAAGGAATCACCGTCACCATCATCTCTCGAACTATTGTTGCATCTCTTTTTACAATTTTACTCAAGTATTTTTAATTTTATTTCCTCAGCCTTTTAACCTCGTGCAAAGCACGAAATTTTTTTTATCAAAATTATTTATTTTAACATTTTATTTATTTAATATATAATAATTACTAAAATGGTAATAATTTTATAATTAGATTTTAATTTTTTCTAATTCTTAGAAATAATTTACATACAAATTTTAATTAATAGAGAACGATTTATTATTTAATAAAAACTACTTCGAAAGATAAGATAATATTTAGAAAATATAGTTTACAATTAGAGATAAACTTCTTATTTTAGTCACACTACTTAGTCAAAACTACCTGGGGGGTGTGATCCTCGTCCTCGCCTCATCATCGGTCAGAGGTGCAATTTTCTCTCCCATCTCTGCCACATTAGGGTGGATCCCTGTGTGGACCTGGATGCATGGGGATTTCTGTCATCTTTAAATAACATAGAGAGGAGAAAATGACATATATGTGGCAAGATATAAAGAAGTTACTTAGGAGAGAGAAAGATTTATCCTATAATATATTATAATAGATTTGTTCATCACATAATAGTGAGTTAGGGCTAAAATCTGAAACGATTTTACATTAAATTAGGGTTCTTTAGTAAGGGTTAAGAAAGTCTCGCTCCTGCAAATGGCCATTTGCCCCAATAGTTGTGCATTCCTCCAATGTCCTGGGAGGTCTTGGGATCGAAACTTCTTGGGTTTGTGGTTTACCATTAAGTTTCTCCTATATAATTCTAGTAAAATAAATATATATATAGAGTCCGGATCCATGTACAGCTTTATATGTACATCGTTATTCTTACATTGGTCGTGGGGCCCATATGGTGAGGAACCAAGGGCTGATTTTTTTGTGAGAATGATCTACAAGATGAGTAGAACATATCTACTAAAAAATCATATCATTCTAAAATTTATAGCCCCATCAAAAATTGATCGGAAGTTGATTAAAAATTAACGGTGAATAATGAACGATGATAAAAAGAGTCAACCTTTAATGGGGCTAGCAGTTTGAGAATGGAGTAATTTTTAGTGAGGATGATCTACAAGGTGAAGAGAACATTCTTAAAAAATATTAGCTCTTAGATCAACCTCATGTGAGCCCCACATGCAACTTTACATATAAAATGTACAAATAAAGTTGTATGCCTATCCGTTCTCATATATAGATCTATATAGATACTCTTTCATAGCCCGTTAGTGATAGTTTTCATAGCCCTTAGGTCGGTTCTATTGTTGATGGCTTTGATCTTGATCTGATGTTGTTGGCGGTTTTATTGTGCTTCTCATACCCTTAGTTTTGTGTATTTACGCCTTAAAAAATAGGGAATTTCGGCCAAAAACCCCTACTTGAAAAACGTTTTAGGATTTAGCCCAACAAACGTTTTCTTTTAGTCTAAGGCCCAAGGATAACTGACTGAAACACTGAAACCCTCTTCCTATAAATTACACACACTGAAACCCTCTGACTGAAACCCTCTTGGGCCTTAGACTAAAAGAAAACGTTTGTTGGGCTAAATCCTAAAACGTTTTCCAAGTAGGGGTTTTTGGCC
>MVGT01004338.1:789133-860660 GCA_002174775.1 Macleaya cordata
ATTCTCACCCAGATAAAGCCCTCCATCCCTCAAATAAAAAAATACACATTCAAATATTAAACAGGAGAACACTAAATTGAATAAAAAATGCACATTCCTCTTTCATTATCTTACTACTACCAGAAACAAAAAAGTTCAAGTTTGATAAGAAGTTTTACAATAATGGTTACTACTCCAACTTCACACTCAAAAAATCCAGTAGCACTTTGTGTTTGAGGATATGCTTAGTTGAAGAACACATTTAAACTTGGCACCTGTAAAATTGAAGGAAAAAAATCTGGTTGGACTAGAAAGAACATGGTTTTCAAGTCAAGGAAGAATTTACATGTAACACTAAAGAGCAAAAAGTTGAAAGGAATAACACGAACTTGCAAATAAGCAATACAAGTAAAAAGTTCCAAAAAGAAATAATCCTTAGACTGTGTTAGACATGATGTCGTAAATTGATTGAAAGTACTGAATCCTTGAACTGTGTTAGACATGATGACGTGAATTGTAATTGGCCATTGATATAAAATCAGTCAATGTTATATATGAGCAGCAAACAGGACAATTTTATTGTCATTGACCCATATACAGTTTTAAGAAAGATTTAGAAGTTATAATCAGAAACCATAACTCATTCTGCTTGAGCAAGGAAAAATCATCCGTCTTCATAAATATCCTAAAGAAGATAGAAATGGTCATTATGATACATGGGTAACTCTCATAAATCCTATTACAAGAGACTCGTAATAAATACTCCACAAATTAGATAACTTTCAACCAACAAAAAAATAGAGTATAAACCCAAACCAAATTAGGTTGGATCGGTGGTGGATTGTATAAGGCTGGTACCTAATTGAACAAGTAATTCTGAGTTACTGATTTTTGGTCTTATAAAAAAAAGATAACCAAATCCACAAAAATTCCATCCTTACAAACAAGAAATAGACACCAAAGCCCTAAAATCCCATCATTATAATACATTTTTCTTTTAGCATCTTGTTTACTCATTATCATACACACCAAAGCCCCAAAAATCCCATAAACAAAGACTTGATATCTTCCATAAAAATACTCAATTACAGTTCATAAAGGATGCATTTGAGACATACCGAATTCCAAAATCTACTCTTAATTCTAACCAACTTACAGCAATGCAAACAGTTAAACTGAGTGGAAAAAACTACCAGATCATTAACTCCATGGTCGTTGCCATTGCTGGTAGAATACCTTCACGCTAGTGCAGCCGCCAGCTTTTCTGCAATTTGAGACCTCCAAAAAAATTATTGCAGATCCTTGTTTCTCTTCAGATCTGCTTCGAAGAAATAATGAAAAAGAATAATCTCCTGCAAAAATAAAGAAATTTCAAACCTAGTTAAAATGAAAAAAAACAGACATGCAAATGCAGATCTTAAACCATACAAATTGAATTTCTCTTAAATATTCAAAATCAATTGTAACATCTCACGATTAAAACAGATCGAATACACATTAAGATTTAGAAATCTTACAATAAACTTACAAAATTTCCTACAAAAAGGAACAGATCAATCAAATTAATCCAGTAGAGTTCACAAAAACCAAATAAAATCAATCAATTTTCAAATAGATGGAACCGAATTTCACAAATTTTACAGAAAATCCAATAGATCGACTATTCTCCAACTCAAAGATTCTACCTTCTCCCTCAAAAAATCAACAAACAAGAACAATATCAAAGAAAAACATGCAAATCTCATAAACAGAGAGCTACATAAATGCCGAACCTTTAAAATCCAAAATGACAAAACAGAATCACACAATCAATACATAAATCTCCCAAAGAACAATCAGATCACTCTCCTTAACACATCAAACTTTGAAACAATCGGATTTTATAGAAAACTTAAAGAAATCTTAGATGATGAAGGAAGTTTCAATCAATACGAATTAAGAACACGAAACTGTTTTCTTAAGTTTCAGTATTCAGTACTCTACCGTGAGGGAGATCACGACGCACCTTTAAACTAGAGATGAAGAAGAAGAAATCTGGATTTTGCAGCTGCTTTGCCCTAATTGAAAGAGATGGAGACATCTACTTCTTTATTTCTAGTCAAAAAAAGAAGATCCCATGTTTCCCAGAGATCAAAAGAAGACGTGGAAAGTGGAAACCCTAACAAATAGGGCAAAAATAGAGAAGAAAGAAGAAGAAGAAGAAGATTAAGTTGTGATTTGTGTGCAGAGAATCGAAGTACTCTTTTCTGTGAGGGAGAGAGATGGAGCAGAGAGACGGGGGAGAGAGATAGAAGGAGCAGAGCGGATCTCACCTAGCTCATAATCGCTACAACCACCATCATTCTCGAAGGGTCGCCCGACACGCTATCAGGTGATATTTCTTCTTATTTCAGTGTTTGGGAGGAGGAAGAGCAGTAGAGGTTGAGACGAGATAGATCCATGGCGAACTTTTGGTTTTTTCACTGACTTAAGAGGAAGAGAGCTAGGAAAGAGAAGAGATCGAGAGAGGGGAGTGAAACTAAAAGAGGAAAATAGAAAATGAGATTAGGTTTTCGTAAATAACAATAATACCCTTTAAAAAGGGTATAAAGACTTTAAAACCTAATCTTTCTAACGATTTAAATGTTACAAAAAATCCATACAATGTATAATCTATAACTTGCATATATTATAATGAATATTGACGTTTTATAACACTTATAAATGTGACAAAGCTTATAATGGTAATAAACGTTACAAACCAAAAAAACTGTGTGTTACAAAAACCCCATTCTGGTGTAGTGTTAAGCGTTGAAGGTAAGCAACTAATCTATTTTAAAGATCCTTAATAACAGTTGATAGATCCTACATGAATCAGAGATTAATTTTTTAAACTCTATTATGTTTTCCGCTGCGTAAATATAATCTCTGGTTTGTGGGAAGCAAACCAACATTGGTATCAGAGCCCAGGCTTCAACTTATTAATAGGGTCTTTTGTTTGATGGAGACCAATATGATTACTAGGTTGAACAAAGAAATTTGTGGGATGTTTATGGTCTCTTTAATCATTATTTTATTTAATTAGATTAAATAAAAATTAGTACCCACAAGTTTCTTGTTGTGTTGTTGTATTAATTTGATTAATTGGGTTAAGTTTGATTGATGCCTGTATGCACCAAAATTAGTCCCATATGTATTCAATTACAATAAATTAAATTGATAGGCACCTTTTTGGGTACTACTAAAAGGTTTCAATTTAATTAAGTTTTTGGGTTAAATTTTTTTCAAAGTTTCTAATTAATTGAAGGTTGCATGTAATAGTATTTTTGGTTTAGAATTATTATTTAGAAGAGTTTTTTAATTAAATTTTTCATTAAAATTTTTTCAAAAGGTTTCTAAATCTACTGTTACTGTTTCAATTAGAAACTAGGTTGAAAAATAGGGTTTGGGGTGGTAGTTTGGGTCGGCTAGGGTTAGGTTGTTGTAATGGGACAGCTAGGTTTTAGGGTTAAGTTGGTTTGGGCTAGGTTTAGGTTTTAAGAAACTAGGCTTAAGTTTTAAAGGGTTAATGGGCTCTGGAAACAGGCCCATTATATTTTAAAACTTAAAACAGTTTGTTTTTAAAACCTAAATGGGCTAAGCCCAGCAGCAGCCCAAACAGGTGGGNTTGAACCTCCCTAAGGAGGGCATTCTGATTTCTAGCATTCTAATACCGAGATGATGGGTCACACTTAACTGAAAGTGAGCGTCATGATTCCCCAAAGAACAAGCGACACTCATGAGTAAGAGGCTAAAGATAATCGAATGTCGAATTAACTTGGACATGAGATGTCTGGAAAGTAATTCGATTGAGATGATCACCTATTTGGGTGCACTTCTTCATATCCCCAAGGATAGTTGAATGTGTATGCTGATTAGGATCCGATATTTATGGTAACTAAGGGGTGTTACAATAAATAAAAGCTCTTATTAAAAATCAATTATGATATCTCATTGTTATTATGTTTATTTGCATGCTTAGATGTCTACATTCAACCCATTGCATATTATCTTGAAAGAGAATCAGTTGAGCGGACCAAACTATGTTAACTGGAAAAGAAATTTGGATATTGTGCTGACTGCCCAAGAGTACAAATTTGTCCTAGAAGGGGATAGTCCCTCACTCCCTGGTCCTAATGACTCTCAGGAAGACCATGATCATTATCATAAGTGGGTCAAAGCGAATGATATGGCCAAGTGCTATATCTTAGCTTCCCTATCAGATGTTCTGCAACATCAGTTCGCGGAGTATGCTCATGCTTCAGATATCATCAAGGAACTGAAAGAGATGTTTACTGTTCATAGTCGCCCTGCCAAGCAGGATGCGATCAGAAAGCTCATTAATACTAAGATGTCCGAAGGAACTCCAGTACGTGATCATATTCTCATTATGATGGGATTGTTCAATGTATTGGATACCTTAGGATCCAAGATGGACGATGAGTTCAAAGAGGATGTGATCCTTGCTTCTCTCCCGCCATCGTTTTCCCAGTTCATAATGACTTTCAATATGAACAAGATGAAAACGACTCTTCCCGAGTTAATGAATCAGCTTACGGTGGCGGAAGGGATAATCAAGGGACACAAATCTGGTAGTATTAATGTGGCTGAAGGTTCTTCTGGATCTAAACCGAAAGGTCGAAATTCCAAGAAGAAAGGAAAGAAAACATCGGGAACGCAGAACAACCTGAGTGTCAATAAGGATAAGGGAGTTGCAAAGCCAAAGGGAAAGTGTTTCCACTGCGGCAAAACTGGACACTGGAAACGGAACTGCCAGGACTACCTTGCAAAGAAGAAATCTGCAGGTATGCTTGAATCTTTAGTTGTCGAGGCAAATGTTGCCAATAATACACCAAACACATGGTGTGTTGATTCCGGAGCCACTAATCATATATGCAATTCATTGCAGGGGTTCCAGATGGTAAGACAGCTAAATGATGGAGAGATTTACCTGAGCCTAGGATCGGAGGCAAGAGTTGCTGCCGTGGCCATAGGAGTTGTTCGTCTTCTTTCTAGTAGTGGTAGTAGTAGGAATGAGAGTTTAGTTTTAAACAATTGTCTTTATGTGCCGGATATTAGGCGAAACTTAATTTCAGTTTCTTGTCTTATCAAAGATGGTTATAATGTTGAGTTTAACTCATTTAATGTTTTTATTAAAAGAAATAGTTTTACTATTATATCTGGCATGTTAATGGATGGTTTATATCTAATCTCTTCTCCTAGTAATGTTGCTTTGTATACATCATGTAACTCGAGTAAGAGGAAAGAGCCTTCAGTAAACTCAACATATTTATGGCATTTAAGGCTTGGACATATTAACCTAAACAGGATTCGAAGATTGGTTCAAGATAGGCCCTTGAGTACGGTGGATATTGAATCATGGTCTTTATGTGAATCATGTTTAGAAGGTAAAATGACCAAGAGACCCTTTTCATCAAAAGGGAGAAGAGCCAATCATGTGTTGGAACTCGTATACACTGATGTTTGTGGTCCCATGAATGTAAGGCAAGAGGTGGCTATGAGTATTTCATCACCTTCACCGATGATTACTCAAGGTATGGTTATATCTACCTAATGCACCACAAATCAGATTCGTTTGAAAAGTTCAAAGAATACAGAGCTGAGGTGGAAAATCAATTAGGAAAGAAATTGAAAGCCATTCGATCTGATCGAGGCGGTGAATATCTTTCTAACCTTTTTGGCTCATATTTGGTGGAGCATGGGATTATATCCCAATTGACTACACCAGGAACTCCCCAGCAGAATAGTGTGGCAGAGAGAAGGAATCGAACCTTACTGGAAATGGTTAGATCTATGATGAGTTATACATCGCTACCGATCTTTTTTTGGGGGTATGCACTAGAGACGGCAGCATATCTTCTGAATTTGGTACCAAGCAAGGCAGTTCCTACGACACCCAGAGAACTGTGGACAGGCCGCAAACTGAGTTTGCAGCATTTACATATTTGGGGTTGTCCAGCACATGTGCTAAAAAGAAAGTCAAGCAAGTTGAAATCAAAATTAGAAGTATGCATGTTTGTAGGATACCCTAAAGGAACGAAAGGCTATCTGTTCTATAATTCGAAAGAACAAAAGGTGTTTGTTAGCACAAATGCAGTTTTTCTTGAGGAAGATTATATGATAGATTACAAGCCTTTCAACAAAGTTGTACTTAAGGAGATAACGGATGTTTCTTCAGTGGGAGTAGAACGTGCGATGGATCCACTTCCAGTGGGAGGTTCATCGTATGGTCTGCCCATGATGATGCAACTAGGTGGTCCAGTAATTTTTTCTCGTCAGCAAGGACAAACCAGTAAGCAAGTGGCAGAGGCACAAAGATTATCCAATAATTCACATACGGTAATATAGTGTGCTGAACACCAAGCACCAATGCAGGATGAGCAAGGTCCAATGGTTCAGGAGGACCACCAGGTCCAGGAAGAACCACTGGAGCAAGTTCAACAGGATCAGCAAGAACCCCTGGTTCAAGCTGAACCGTTGGCTCAACCAGAACAATTTGGACAACCGGATGCACCGGTTGAACCAGTTGCACCACCACCACTTCGTCGTAGCCAAAGAGATAGAAAATTCCCTGAGAAGTATAAGAATTTTGCTTTACTTCAAGAGGAAGAATCTTACCAGATGATTCCGGATGAATCAGAGAATGATCCTATAAGCTATGATGAAGCAGTAAGAGACACAGATTCGAGATTATGGCTGAATGCTATGAAAGCTGAAATGGAATCTATGTATTCCAATCAGGTCTGGGAATTAGTGGATCCACCACCTGATATTAAACCTATTGGGTGTAAATGGATCTACAAGAGAAAGAGGGGTCCAGATGGAAGGGTGGAAACCTACAAGGCAAGACTGGTGGCGAAAGGGTATACTCAGAAAGAGGGAATCGATTATGAGGAGACTTTTTCGCCAGTAGCCATGCTTAAATCCATTAGGATACTCTTATCCATTGCGGCTCATTATGATTATGAGATATGGCAAATGGATGTCAAGACTGCCTTTCTCAATGGCAATCTTGAGGAGGACATTTATATGGTCCAACCAGATGGTTTCGTACACAAGAGCCAAGAGCATATGGTATGCAAGCTGCACAAATCTATCTATGGATTAAAGCAGGCCTCTCGAAGTTGGAACATCAGATTTGATCAGGCAATCAAGACCATTGATTTTGATCAACATCCTGATGAACCTTGTGTGTATAAAAGGTGCAAAAAGAATGTAGTAACATTCTTGGTATTGTATGTGGATGACATCCTACTAATTGGGAATGATGTAGGAGATCTTTCATCAGTTAAGTTGTGGCTTTCCAACCATTTCAGTATGAAGGACTTAGGAGAAGCCAGTTACATTCTAGGGATTAAACTTTTGAGAAATCGAAAGTCTAGGATGATAGGCTTATCCCAAGCAACCTATATTGAAAGTATGTTGAAAAGATTTTTCATGCAAGATTCCAAGAAAGGATTCTTGCCCTTTAGACATGGCATTAGTCTATCCAAGGATCAGTGTTCCAAGACACCTGAGGAGATAGAGGGCATGGAAAGAGTTCCTTATGCATCTGCAGTAGGAAGTCTTATGTATGCTATGTTGTGTACACGACTAGATATCTACTATGCAGTAGGTATAGTTAGTCGGTACCAGTCTAATCCTGGTAGAAAACACTGGGAAGCTGTAAAGCATATATTGAAGTATCTTCGGAGAACCAAGGATTATATGCTTATATACAGCGGGGGAGATCTTGATCCAGTTGGTTACGCAGATTCTGATTTTCAGGCAGATGTCGATGAAAGAAAATCGACTTCAGGATATGTGTTCACTTTAGGAGGATGAGCCATTGTGTGGAGGAGTATTAAACAGAAATGCGTCACAGATTTTACAAAAGAAGCTGAATATATAGCGGCTTGTGAAGAAACTAAGGAAGCAGCGTGGCTAAAGAAATTCTTGGTGGACCTTACAGTTGTCCCAGCAGCTACTTCACCTATTGTTCTTTACTGTGACAATAGTAGAGCAGTAGCCAACTGTAAAGAACCAAGAAAGCATAAAGCGAATAAACACATTGAAAGGAAGTACAATGTCGTCAGAGATATCACTCGGAGAGGTAACATTGTTGTTGCTAAGATTGCATCTGCAGATAACTTAGCGGATCCCTTTACCAAAGCCTTGACACAGAAGGTTTTTGATTCACATGTGGATGTGATGGGGTTAAGGATTGCTTTCAATTGTTTATAGTGCAAGTGGGAGATTGTTGGATTTATGCCCTAAAATAATTAAAACTACATTTTATGTGTTAATAAATAGTTTATTAATTTTGCATGCAGAATAATAATAATGAGTTTACGTAAATGAACTAGATGCATGCAAGTGTTGCATGTAGGAGATATAGTTCATTAATACATTGTTCGTAGTTTATTAGATCACGGTTCTGTTAACAATAAACTATAATGCATTGGTTAACTGTGTGATAAATCTCCATCACCGGAGTGTTGACTCCTAAGTCCAATGCATTGATGTAACAAGTTTACATCGAACTGGTCAGAATGAAATTATGTTATTTCATGTCACTAAATAACTAAAATTCCATGGAGACCATTATTGCATTAAACCTTAATTCTGAGAATTAATATATACCTTGCATGTATATTATATCTATTTTGTTTTGTCAATCAGTGAGGTCAGAAACGTAAACGTGATCTAATATTCTGGACAAGATGGATGGACATAATTGCAGAGTGAGAATATTTTAGTTCAATATGAAATCCACATTCAGTTTGATATTCCCTTGTTCATTTGTGAGAATTATTATTCTAGACTGGCCAATGTTCTCTTCTGAGATTATTAGAATAATAATTAGTCTGCACAGAATGAGGCACAAGGATTAAGAAATAATAACTCTTAAGGATGTGACTGATAGTAAAATACTAACCTAAAGATTATTATGAATATCGGTTTACAGTGGAGGGTTTGAATGTAGGTACAATGGAGGAAGGGTTTATTTGTAAATACTACAATTATCAGAGTATTCAGTCACAAAAGTGTGGTGGACTAATTTGTGATTATTTTATTTAGTATTTAATTATGTGAGACATAAGGACTAAATATTAAATAAAATTTTAGCTGAAAGTTGTAGGACCCCTAGACCTAATTAGACTAGGATTCTAGAAAGAGTAGGAGACCTCCCTATATATACTAATAGGGAGGGGCGGCACACACAAGGAACACCCCTATTGTGTGCCGCCACTTTCTCTCTCCTCTCCTTCTCTCTCTTCTCCTAGTTCTAATTAATAACTGGTGGAGAAAACCCTAGCCTCCATTCTAGTTCTAGGTTTTCTAATCTTCAGGTTGCAAGAAGAAGAAGAAAGCTTGGTGATCTACAGTAGGAGGATTGGAGCAACTAGTTGAAGCCTTCTAATTCAAGTTTGTTGGATTAAGCGTTGAAGGTAAGCAACTAATCTATTTTAAAGATCCCTATTAACAGTTGATAGATCCTACATGAATCAGAGATTAATTTTTTAAACCCTATTATGTTTTCCGCTGCGTAAATATAATCTCTAGTTTGTGGGAAGCAAACCAACATGTCATTACGTCAATGAGAAGCTAGAGGCTTACATTTTGTGTAATCGAACAGATGTCTAAAGTTATTTATGAACTCACTCCTTTCATTGTCACAACACATGTCTAAAGTTACAAACTCAACGCCTCCATTGTCATAGTTGGCGATCGAGTTCACCACCCCATCCTTCGATTAAGAAGCTATAGGAGAGTCTTTAGCATAACTACTTAACAATATATTCTGTTTATTTGATATTTTTATATAGTTAATCTGGTGGTGTACCAATGAACCATAAATGAGAGTTTTATTTTTATTTTATTAGCATTTCGACAATTTGTAAAAGCCAAATCAGGTGATTTCGTTGGGTTGGGCAGCATTTTCCTTTCCACTTTTTGTTCTCCTATATTGTTTAGTCTTTATGTTTGTAGTTGTCATGAGGCTAATTGCGTCCACTCATTTTAGGTGTAATTAATATCTCCACCAAACCCCCTATTGTACCACCATCATCTTCATCACCACCACCTCTCTCTAACATGGAGAGGAGAGAGAGCATTCCTATGCTCTCTAATCTCTGTGACGGCGGAAATGATAGTAGGGATGGGTGTAAACTCAAAAGGGTACGAAGAGCTCCCTTTACCCAAAACTAACAAATGGACTTTGGATTTAAAGCGCATTTTTTTTTAGCATACCTCCCATTCAAAACAGCTTCTCTAATATCATCACCCTAAAATTTCCCTAAGAGGAAATGAAATAGACATATTTACATGTGGTCTTGTCATTTGCTGGGGCCCATTGACCAGTCCTAGGACTCGATTACAAATATGAGATTTCTGCTTATCTTTACGGGTCCTGTTAACGTGTGCCCTTAGGGCACACGATAAGGTTGTTTTGGAAGGAGATTTTTTGTTAGTTAGAAGTCTTCAAATAAGCTGAATTTTTGTAGACATAATATTATCATTATTTATAAGAAATCCATAAAAAATCAGCTCAATTAGAAATATATAACCTTCCAAACAAATCACTTTAAATGTCAACCGTTCATTCACACTATTAAAGTCTAAATTAAGTATTCGTGATGCTAAAGGGTGCTAAAGGTCTCCGATTGAGCTGATTTTTTTATATATGATCCAAAATGTATAAATTATATACATATCCAAAAATCAGCCCATTTAGACAAACTTAAGAAACTAAATAAAACACAAAACCTAAAAGTTTATCATGTGCCCTTAGGGCACATGTTAACAAAATCCTATCATTATTGGCCCAATTAGCTTTCTAACTATTAATTATTTCTTAACCGATGCACGTATTTTTAAAAATATTGTACGCATTAGAAGAATATTATTATAATACGATAGATATAAGTACTTTTATAATTCTTGAAAGAAACACTCTATGTCCATTTCTTTTTTTTCTTTTTATTTTTTGCTATTGCTTTATCAACTACTCACTTTTATGGTATATGGTATATGACACGCAAACATGCGGATATATGGTATATGGAGATGGCTCCACATTGGACCACATTATTAGTGGTTGATGTTGTTGTTGTTATCTTTTGGTAGGGTAACTATTAAACCAAACCAAACCAACTATGATAGCTACTTACAAAGGTTTGAATTCAAGACCTCCCTCATAGGAAAGGGACGCCAAATCATCTGAGCAACTTTTGTTGATTTTGTTGTTGTTGTTATTGTTGTTGTTGTTGTTGCTCTCCTTCGTTAATTATAACTAATGGACTGATAGCCACTGGTTGGTTTGATCAATGATTCAATAATTACATTTTTTTTCAAGTTAATCATATGGTATTTGAGATCGACGACTAGTGTTAAAGAGATCAAGGATTTTTCTTTCACAACCCAAGAACGAGGGATTGATGATTTGTGAGTATAATTTTCTTATTTGTTGGACAACTCAAACGTCACTCCGGGAAAACTTTTTGGGCATAAATTTTTTTTTTTTAATCTTATATTTACATACACTCCATTTACACCCTGCCTTTCAAGCTTTCTTGGAAAAATTCAAAGACTGAATTTTTCTGACGATGATTTTTTTATTATTTAAATTAAAAGTTTAAATCTTTTAAACCATCATCTAATTTATCATTACATTTCAAATAATTTTTGACAAGGTTAAAAGTTGTAAAACAATGTGATTCTCAGGGAGGATGACCTACATGATAAGAATATCATTCTAAAAAAATTAGCCATTGGATTGAACTTTACGGATAGAACGATGATAGAGAAGTGTAACCATAAGTTAAGTAACAAGTAATCACTAGCTTAGGATAAATTTGGACTGATTTGTGTATAATAATAAGCATAAAAAATGTGTCATCCATACAATTTTTTTTTTTTTCTAAATTTGTGAAAGGTACATCCATATTCAAAACTTACAAAAACTTGTATCTAAACTATATATATAGAGGGGTTATATAACCCCTCTCTACTATGGAAAATGCTAAACTTACTGCATTTTGTCTGTAAACTTTACTACAAAAGTCATTCTACGGTTCTTAAATAATTTCACATCCCTCGTGATTTGCGTTATTTCTCAATTGACGCAAATATCCTTTGCAGTATAACTTGCAGTACACTTTGTAGTAAATGTAGTATTACCGCTCTACTATATCGTTGCACGTGTGGGAGTCTATTATACCGTTAAAGAATCCATATGGGACACAATGAGGCTTTTATGTAAACAAATTTGGATAATCAACGAAAGTAGCTAGCCTAGGGGTTGGGTGGGTCATCAGGATTTAATGAATCTTTTAATGAATCTCCTAACGAGATATTTTTTAATTAGGGAGTGTGTGGAATAGTAAGAAATGATGTAGAATTTTGTGGAAGAGGGTAGAGCCAAGATATTTTAATTTGAAGAAGTTTCTGATTAAAAAAATACTCTAATTAAAAAAATACTCTCCTTAGTTGTTAGATTGGTATTGTATATACATAATCGTATCCATTCATTATGCCGCTTCAATGCATATAAATAGTAGATCATATTTATTTAGTTTGTAGGCATTCTCAAGTTGTTAGCAATAAGAGTTCCATCTCACATACCCCTTCGTTAAAAGATGAGCGTTTAATAATGGTAAATCATTGATATTAAACTATATTATCTTAAGTTAGCATATAAATCTTGCTATTAACTTAAATAAAAATTTGTTATGAATCAATGTATATTTCAAATATCTTCATAGGAGATATATTTTAAATATCTATATAGGAGAAGCTGTGGGACGTTGGAGAAAACTTAAAAAATAATGTAAGTAAATAAAAAGAGTTTCATGTAATATTCTTTATTTTTGTGAATTTTTTAATTTAATAACTTATTTCTTGTGTAATTTATTTAATTCTGAAGAATGAACCCAGTGGTTGGCTTATATTAGAATGGTTTGATTTTTTCCTAGTACGGTATACGTGGCAAGGGTATTATCCTCACAAAAATCAATCATTAGAATATCTATAATTTTCAATTCAAATTATTGTATACGATGATACATAATATGCATGGCTGAAGTTTTAATATAGCTTGAAAATTACTAATATTTTCTAATCATTAGGCATTAATTACCCATTTCTACTAAAATTTTACTAATGGTTCATGCAGATTGTTGAAGAGATGTCTAAGCTTCCTATTGCATACTTCGAGCATGAGTCCCTTCCTATTGCATACTTCAAGCATGAGAATAACGTCTACGTTAGAATTTCACTTGGGGGCTGCCGACTGCAAATGTATATTAGAATGGGGTTTTTAAACTATAGAGGCCAGTAATTACTAACTCACTATTGAGTTAAAATGCAGTGGTTCAGAACTCTACTGCGCCATTTCTCTGCTAATACCTGTCTATTTTATGGATATTGGAATTTATTAACAATTACAGTTCAGACAGTTAACATCAATCAGAAGCCAGAGGCTTATATTTTGTGGGAATGTCTAAAGTTATTTATGAACTCACTCCTTCCATTTTCACAACACATGTCTAAAGTTACTTATGAACTCAACGCCTCCATAGACTACACCACCCCATCTTTCGATTGACAAGCTAGAGGAGAGTCCTTAGCATAATTACTTGAATACAATGTGCCTTGACAATGTGTTGTTTATTTGATATTGTTATTGTCATATAGTAAATCTGGTAATGTACCTATGAACTAAGAGTTTTATTTTTATTTTATTACCATTTCAGCTTCAACGACAATTTGTGGAAGCCAAGTTGGGTGATTTCGTTGGGTTGAGCAGCATTTTCCTTTCCATTTTTTGTTCTCCTATAGTGTTTAGTCTTTTTGTATGTAGTTGTCATGTCCACTCATTTTAGGTGTAATTAATTTTCATACTGTTGTTTTTACCGAGCTCTTACCGAGCCAATTTTCAAACCTTGTAGGACTCACATGGTGATATTTTAGAGGCTGATTTTTTGTTAAGATGTTTTCTTGTAGTTGTAGATCATCCTTACAAAAAATCAGTCTTTGGATTTTCTCAACGTGACCTCACAATGCAAATAAGAATAGCATTATTGAATTAATTTTTGACTTCTTAACTGATTTGAAGAGTTTAAATATGGGGAGGTATACTTGACTCTGGTACCCAAAAATGACCACTGGTCATGTAGGCCCAACATAGGGATGATCTAAGTGTTAATATTTAGTGTGTATGTTCACCTCACCGTGGAGATCATCTTCACAGAAAATCAGCCCAGGCTAAAACCCATCAAAATTACATCAACAAATGGTTGAAAAACAATGATAAACTAGACATTATGTTGACCGTTGAATTCAAGCCAACTTTTGATGGGATTTTGATAAAGTAAGAAATTTTGGAATGGGCTGATTTTTTGTGAGAAAGATCGACCTCCATAGCAAAATTAGTCCTTAGATCATCCCAAGTGGGCCCTAAATATGTAGGGTTTTTTAGGAGCTTTTTATGACTGGGGTCAAGTATCTGTCCCCTTATCTAATTGGCGGTATGATTTTGTTTGGCTTTTTTATTCCGGTAATGCTACACCTACTGCAAAATGTACTGCCAATCTTATTACAAAAGCCATTTAGGAGGGTATTTACGTCAATTTAGAAATGACGCAAATCACAATGAGTGTGAGATTATTTGAGAACCGTGGGATGACTTTGCAATAAGATTTGCATTAGAAAAATGCAGTAAGTTTAGCATTTTCCTTTAGTTTCCTTAATGGATTTATAGACAATTTTGGTTTATATAGTTTTATATGAGTTCCTTGCTGAATTTCTAATTCAGTTTTCAGTTGTTGGACTTGGAACTTATTGGATTGGATTCTGATTCATAAACCTGTCAAAATTTGATGTAAACAGAAAAATACGCATTCCCAATGAAACCTCTGCGGATCTTTG
The DNA here is from genome assembly GCA_002174775.1 of Macleaya cordata. Classification (NCBI taxonomy): domain Eukaryota; kingdom Viridiplantae; phylum Streptophyta; class Magnoliopsida; order Ranunculales; family Papaveraceae; genus Macleaya; species Macleaya cordata. Next base: position 804,062 of record MVGT01004338.1, read on the forward strand.
GAGTGACTGTTTCTAGCTAGGACAAAACCATTAAAATTGAATTTTCCTCAGATTGATGTTTTCATAGAGGATTCCACAGTTCATGGATCAAACATTGAAACCTGATATTTTTTAGTCCAAAGCACACTACAAAAAAACTCTTCAGAGAAAGCTCAAAATCTGGTAGAAAAAAAAAAAAAAAAAAATCATGCTTTACTTTTCTCCATTGATTCATCCATCTTCCATAAGAAACAGTTGGCCAATTTACCTATCGATTCAGATTATTGTTCAACAGAACACAACTTGCCTGCATTTCACCACCGAATCAAAGATTAAAAAAAAATCATGGAATCGATTCTATCATTAGTTTATAATAAGTTCATAAAAAATCAGCCCGTTCACATTGAACAGATCTACTAAGTCTTTGATTCTGTACGAGGAGATAACAGCATCAGCAGTCCATGAATGAGGGTGGTGTGCCCCACACAAGTAATGGTGTCCATTCAAGATGATCAGCTTCCACCAAATTCTGTTAAATCTGTAATAATTAGGGCAAGAAAGTCTCCAAATGGGTTTGACAAAACAAACCTCTAGGCCCCAAATTATAGAAGAAAAGTGCCAAAAGGTAAAACATCTAAACAATTTATCACGTGAACTACCATTATCATGTCTTTGATTAGACACTAATCCCACAAAAGAAGAAAGTGCTAACCTCTTCTTCTTTTTTCACAATTCAGGTCTCCTGTTTTTCCCCTCAAAAAAAAAAAAAATGGGGTTACCCTGTTTTAGCTAGGATTCCTCAATCAAAACAACCAATAATACCAGTTAATTTGATTAACTTAGGAAGAAAGAGAGAAAAAAATTGACCCCTTTGGAATTACTTCTCTGCTTTTTTACTTTGCAACACAGGAATCCTTTGCTCTGGCAAAAGAAAGAGAATTTTTTCATTTTTCTTTTCTAACTAGTTGCCAAAATGACCTAGAAAGAAAAGCATTTAGGACCCAACCCCACCATGTTTCCTTCAAGAGCTGGAAGGCATAGGCATCTTCTTTATGAAAGTGACAGGAATGGAATCCAATAACAATAAAATAAAAAAAAACCCAATAAAAAGGCTGGTCCTCTCTTATACATACTTGAGTTTAGAAGGTTGAAGATAACCCAAAACAGAGCAATGAAGTTCTTATTTCAGTGTCCGTGCTGCGCGTGTTTCTGTTTCTTGAAGCCGAAGAAAGGCAAGCCAAAGGAGAAGGATCACGAGAAAGAGCCAAAGGGAGATTGATGAAATGCAGTTCGTCTAACGAGTCCCCCTCATGCAATAATGTGGAGAGCGAATGACTTCACTTTAACTACTACTGAAATTTTTTCCTTCTTGTATCTTCTTCTTTCTTCTACATGCATAAGCAAAATTGTAAGTTGATTTCCCATCCAATTTGGTAAAAATGCCTCCAGAGGTCTTCTTCTGAAAAACTTGTTGATGCCCTCTACTTCTAAATGATATTTACAAGATAGTGTGTTTTTAGCTCTTTTTGTTTGGTTCAACATTATCTTTTGGTGCCAAGCCCATCTCCTGCATTTGCTGCTCCACTGAAACCAGACCTGTTTCTGCAAGAAAACTGCAGCAAAATGTATCCAGAAACCATTAAACAAAACATATTCAAGCTTTAGTTTTTATGCGTCAATGGTTTATGGTTCTAATGTAATAGTTCTTTCTTTCACTTCCTTCAATGGTCTAAACTGAAGGCGATACCATGCTCAAATGAATGTGATATCTTGTGTTTCAGAAAGATCATAATGGAAACATACCAGAATGGCATGTATAACGAAAACCAAACATCACACAACATCTATCATAGACAAACAGTTTTAGTATCGCTTCTGAATTGCTTATAATTTTTCTTTTAAAAAGAAAGGTATATCTTACTGCAATAGCTCGTATAATGAAAATCAAACATCACACGCTGAATTGCCTATCAGAAAGAAAAACAAAAAAATGTATTTCTTCTAAATCTTATATAGTTTCATGGTTTTAGATTTAAAGTTATATGATGCATTAAAATGTTAAGCTCCTCACGAGTCATGAAAGCACCACAATGCCAACATAATGATTTAGGTAGTAAAACCACCGGGTGAGAAAAAGGTCCAAAAATTCAACATTTGGTTTGCTAAATGTTACATTATGGTTTGAAAAGCTCATGCTCAACATATGCTGGTTACTCTATACCCCCTCCAAGAAGTATTTGTATACCACATTGTCTACAAGAGTGACATCTCTATAATACATTTATTTTCTTAGTTTTGGAAAAAAATAAATACTTATAGGGGAAAATCTAATAATTGAAAAGAGGAAGCCAAAAGAAGTAAACGGTTCAAAAACAAAAAAATGATAATTGAAAAGATTTAACCTATTTTTTATGCAAATGTGGGAAGGAATGGATAACTTTGAATAGAATTTACAAAACCACAAAGTTCAATAAGAAGTTGCAGAAACCAAAAAAAAGCAGTATGGAAGTGGAGGGATTAGTTTAAAGATGTGGTTTCGGTGCTTTGACAAAGTGATTCCACAAATAAAGCTGGATGGTTCCTAAATTTCAACTCACAATTGTTGGTCAAAATACTGGCCTTACTGTCCCTAATTATCTGAGATTACTAATTAATAATGACACATTCTTTTCTTTTGAAGATGCGGTGTTCAAGTTCTAATAACTAATTTGATGAAAGAAAGCATGGAGTGCACCAGAAAATAGACTAAATAGTGGACATCAAATACAGTCCATTGATGGAATACTCAGAGTTTGAGTCAGTGGCCTATTAAATGTGGATTGGCAAAATGAGTTTACACATCCACCACACACAGCACTGATACTTTAAGAATACATACTGATATATGAAGGTGGCTTGATGGTTAAAGCTCTCACCTCCCAATATGGTGAATGGAGGCCGAGAGTTCAACTCCCCTTGGCCAGCACCGTGGGGTTTATTCTTCAGATTTACCCGGTAGCTGTGAACGGGAGGAACACACTACCCTGGGGACTAGTCAGGTGCTCTAAAAGGCCTGGACACCCCGGGATATGTGATGGAGCAGGGTTGATCATAGATATACTTGAACTATGGAATTCTGTAGAACTAATGAGTTACAAAAATAAGCTTTAGATGCATTTCTTCCATCCATCATACATTCCATCACAAATTCTTGAGCTCTGTTCAGTTCCATTTAGATTTTTCTTTTCTTGACAAGGAAGGTATCCCGTGGTATTCAGACCGGTTAGGACTATTCCTCTGGAGGCACTCCCCAACCAAAACCCATACTCAAGTAGAAGTTATGGGAGGAGAGTTTAACTATCTAGAGATAACCTCCCTGATGTAATAAGTTGTAAATTTCTGGTTTTAATTTACCGTTTCGACATCATCATGTATATACATAATACATACAACAAGTCATGTATATATTGACAAACTTAAAACTTGATAATCCTGAAACCTAAATCCACCCATTGAACTATACCCACAACAAATTCCATCACAACGCACATAAACATTAGCTTAGAACTCACTTATTAGTATTGAAAAATACCCATAATACGTTTCATCACGAACACATAAACTATAGCTACAAAATCAGTATTGATCAACACAAACCACAAGCAAGCAGAGAGAAGAAGAAGAAAAATAAATACCTGCCAAGGAGAAAAAATAGAACCCCAGAGATCAAAACAAGGAATGTGACATGAATTATCATAGTTAAGTCACTAGAGGAGAAAGCTAGTCCCAGTATTACAGCAAAAGAAACACCCAGTGTTAAGAAGGTCATCTTCAGTACAAACCATGTTGGAGCCTGAAAAAAACAAACGAAAGAGATGAAAAACCAGTCCAGTTTTGAACTGAAATCAATTGAATGTAAAGAAGAAGAAAAAAACCCTAAAATCAAAGAATACGAACATTAACACCAGAAGCCAAAGCTCCTAATAGGACTGCTTGGGCAGAGGAGACATCTTTTTCGGGAGTATTTGGTTTATCCATTAATTCGGAGTCGGAGGAGACAAGTCTTTAGAGAGGAGATTAGAGATCTAGAGATTAAACCTTGTTAACAATCTACAGTGAGGGAGAGTTTTGTTGCAGAATTTGGGGAATTAGGGTTTTATAATTGTTTTTATTCAAAAAAAAAAAAGGAAGACTGGCAGATCTGAACGAGTGAGTCGTCTCTAGGATGACTCGCGCAGCAAAACGCGTCAACCCGGAAATGTACGCAGCTTGATCTGGGTCGACAACTGGGTCAGAGCCGTCCGCTCTTAGCATCTTTGGACTTTGGTGAATGGTCCAATAAAGAGTCCGAGTCGCGACAAACTTTATGTAGTTAACGGTTAACCATAAAATTTTGATAACTGCCGTTATAACGGTAAGTAACTGTTTATGACAGCGTTGGGTAAACGGTAAACCTGAAATGTACGTTACTTACCATTAGTGGGAGGTCTTCAGTTTGAAACCTCACCGCCTTGGTATTGCCTCTAGGTTCACCTATGTAATTATTTGAGTTGGTAGTTTATCTTCGTTTGTGGTGGCGACTTTTTTATATTACCTTGGTGGTGCTATACACTTTTCCCACACCCTATTGTTAGCGATCTTCCCTGTGTCATTGTATCTTAAGCAATAGTCTCATCTATCATAAACCTCATAAACGTCACCCTAATTCCCCATCTTTTAAGCAATTTTGACATGTTGTATTGTAAGAGGAAATACAACTTGAGTCAGACTCGCAACACCAGACAAGTAAAAACTTATGAACGGCATGTCGGCATCTCTTTTTATCTACAAACTCATACAAATACTTTAAACATACTTTGCTGTTTGAATATTTTTTGCAAAGTGAATATGCTATTGATGTGAAGTTGTTGGATTTAGTATGTGGATGAATCTCAATGAAATGAGAGGAGTAAACTAATCACATCTGCCAAAATGTCTCGGCTGAAAATAAATCTAAAGAGTCCTTTTCAAGTTTTACCTCTCAATTTTTTTTAAACTGTTTTCTTAAAAATCAATTTTTTACTGTTTGGTTTCTTTAAGAAATGATTCTGATAGAAAGATTTGGGCCATAATTATACTTGGACCTAGAAACAATTCTTATAGTATGATTACAGATTACCTAATAAAAGTGTTCTCAACAGGTAACAAGATCAGTAATCAAAGATGAGAATGATTTATCTTAAAGTAACATCCCATTATAACTGTCAGGGAAGAACATTAAAGAACACATCAAGATGATTTCTCATATGTACAAATGCATTTGCAAGTTCCACACATCTTCTACAGATACTCCTTTGCAAGTAACATACATATAAATACTCCTAGAGGAAACATATTTATGTATATACACCTGTAAGTCTTTAGTACTCTGCAAATCCTTTGGAATGCTTTCGAAAATGGAGAGAGACGCCGATAAATTTCAAGTTCACTTCTGAGAGGGGCCTCTCAGTTTCGATTCCAGCTGCAAGCGCAGTTCTTTTTCTTTCAGATATTGTAGAAGCAAATGCTGCTCAGATCTCAGATCCATGGCGGCACCGTACCAGTAAGGACTGGGTCTTTGGTGGCCATGAAAAAGCTTTTCCCTTCCTTGTTCATCATTACCATAGACATTTTGATACCCTGGATTCCACTGTGGGTCCTGCAAGTGTTCCTTTGGTTTAGATGTTAAAGGGTTTGTCCACCGATCGAAAAGACTTAACCTGGAAAAATCTTCGTCGTGGAACCTTCCAAGATTAGTTGGAGAATGGGATTGAACTGGCCAGTGGGCTTGATCGAGAATAAGATTTCCCTGGTAGTGATGAAGCCTTTGAGCAGAATCTCCATAGCTGAACCTAGGAATGGTGGGATCAAAATTGGGTGAACAACCCTGAATTCCTGTCAAATTTGAATATATGTTTACTCTTGATGCATCGAAGAACTGTTCTTTCATGTCCTCTGAGTCCTTGCATTCGGAATAATTCGATGAATCACTACTAGACCAGGTAGCATCATCTGGTAATAATGGAGCAGAAGGCAGTGGGGGCATGTAAGGAGATGCCACATAGTGGGTAGGCGAAGAAGAACACATGGCACCAATGACAGAATCCCCCTCGGAAGAGAAACCATACATAAAATGAGATGAAGAAGTTACCTTCATATCTGGCTGCCTTGGTGCATTTTCACCGGCAGAGAGACTAGTTACATATGCAGAAGATATGTCCTTGATGTGTCCTGAACCGTATTTACTAGAATCATTTTTGTCCTTCTCTCCTGTGATGCCAAAGTTTTCTCTGCCAAGGACCCACGCACTGAGGGAGGGAGGCCCAGCTATCGATGATACCCCACCTGTTTGATTGTCTACTATTCCAAACCTAGGTGAATCTACCGACTGTCCCGTAAATGGATCTATAACTGACTCCTCTATTAGAGGCTCCTGCCAGGATATCTTCTTCATGCGGGAACCAGTAGTGTTTGAAAAAAAACCAGAGGGATCACCAGATATCTGCTTTTGAGGAAGTAATGAAGAGTTTCGACACAAGGACTCACCAGAAGATGTTAGTTTGTCAGCTGTCACAACAGGAACGTAAAGTGGTGCAGAGTTGTATCTCATGATAGGCTTGAAGAGAATAACTTCTTCCTCTTCCACAAGAGTGGAGATTCTATGCACATCAAGGTTATTTTTATCACCATCATTAGTCTTTACTTGACTTTCTTCTGTGGGTTCGCAAAGTGGTTGAACGCTCTTACCAAAATTCTGCTGCAACTCTCTTACTTTGAGATCAAGGCCACCCTCGGTTGCTTCTAATTCTTTCTTGCATAGCAGTTCCTTCGACTCAGTTGCATAGAATTTTCTTGCCGTCTTCTCATAAAAGATCCACTTCCGAGTTCCATTTGACCTGTTTACAACCTTCATAGAAGCAAGAAGAATACGAGAAATGCGAACTTGACATTCATGTTGGTCTCCAAACTCATTTCTTGGTTCTCTGTGAGTTGAGAAATCTAATAGTTCATGGGATTGACAGACGGGCAAAAACCCCAGTAACTCGTGATCTTCCCAAAGGGTAGAAAAATCTTGAGACTTGATTTCGCCCCCCGTCTTTTCTAATTGATTTAAAAGGTTCACAAAAACACCAAAAAAGTAACCCATTGCATTTTCACATTTTTCATCAGCCTCGATAGTTTCTGGTTTATCTTGTACTCCCACCAACCATTCAATAAATACTAATATAGATGGCAAAAGAGGGCAACGATCCACCGGATTAGCCACCATGCATCTTTCCACAAGGCGGCCCATACAAATGAAAGTAGAAGCCAATGCCTGCTGAATCAAGGCAGGATGCTGCTTGAACTTTATGTATCTCGGATTTTGTAGTTGTGGGCTTTCACTTAGAGTATGAAAAGTGAAGATGAATACACAGACAAGTTGCAGCCCTCGAAAAGGACCCATTCTAGCTACATCCAAAGGCTGATAAGACTCCAAAGCAGCTTTTAGACTGACATCATCAAGTAAGAATAAGGCTTCCAGTTGTCTTATGGTAGAACCAAATATGAAAGGGAATTCGTCCAAACTGCATTACATCATAAGATGCCATCTTAAACCAGAATTCACATAGATACTAAATACAAAAAAGAATCAAACCAATTCTAAAACTTAAAATTGAAAGTTAGCAACATGAACACAAATGTGTGCAGAAATTATAAAGAAATAAAGTTTTTAGCAATAGCAATGTCATTAATCTAATAACAAACCAATTATTTGAGCGTCAGTATGACTATGACCATTATTGCAACACTATAACTTAAGCTCCTGTATTACAGCAATTTGAGCAAGCAAGAGTTTCAACCTTCCTAAATAAAATACGCTTAAAGCAAGTGACAGCTAGTGACAAAAATTGAATTTATCCACTCAAAATATAACACTACCCAAATTCAAATATGAAATTTGAAACCATTATTTCATGATTGGAATTATATAATGTATCAATGTCATGGTAATACTGTATTTTGGACCAGAAATCTGGCAGGTCGTTGAGATGCCCAATACACCGTATCGTGGGAGTTTTATATCGGAATAAGGGCCTTCACTTGTCCAGACTTTCTCTAAATAAATTTTTTCCTCCTAGTTGAATGGATGGCAATAAAAAGTTGGTACCTTCCACAGCAGCTAATAATTAATTCACTTCTGCTATGGTGCGTAGGGATGATATCTAGGACCAGCCCCCTATTTGGATTTGTCCTTTGCACTCTGAATTAGATGCTGAAGTGTTTCATTATTGAACAAGTTCTGCTGAAAAATAGTATCAAGTGGATCTGGTGTTTTCTTCATATCTAGAGCTGGATCAGTTCGAAGGTTTATTGTCAAAGGAACTCATGTCTTGCTGTTTCAAATTTTTATGCTGGAAGCTCTAAGGTCTTCTACCATGTTCAGCTTGGAGGAGGTGTTTACTGTTCTATTGCTGTGAGTATGATATGAATCATTCTTTGTGCACCTCCAAGAGGGAATTATGGTTCAATCCTTCATATAAAAATATTCTTCAAGCACTACAATTTGTTATTAGGCTCTACATCAACAGTTGATTCTTCAATTAGTCAGTTAGTGTCACTATTCATATAACTATAATGCCAAAATTTAACTTTAAAATTGGTTTTGCAGTTTGTTGCAACAAATACCTTGATTTAACATAAAAGAAGCTTATCGTCCGAACAATGAGGGACCAAAGACCATTTTGCTCAGACATGACAACATCTTCAGCAGTATTCTGCACAGTGCTTCTCTCAGATGGTTTGGAAAAATCGAAAGTGGCCTCATTAGAGAGAGAATGCAAACGAGATGACCAATTCTGTGAGATCATAGAGGAAGAGATGAGAAATAAATGCCAAGATGGAAAATGAGTAACTTGAATAGAGAAAAACAAGAAACAAAAATTCTGACCAGAGCTATGCGAGAAGTGAAATTTCTAACCTTATCAAACAGTAGAATGAGGTTATCCCAAGCATCAGGGAAAGGTTCTTTAACAGCGAGACTTCTTATGCAGTGGTATAAAGCTAGGAACTCATCACCAAGATATGTTGCCAAAACAGCCAACTGCACATGACAAGGTCGCATTATTGCATACATACAGAACCACCACCTTAAAATAATCATCAAAACAACGCAAACAGCTTTGGTAAAGCAAAGTAACTCTCAAACTTCAGGGAGAACCAAATATCGCGTAATGTACCTGATTTTGTGGGTTACCACTATCTGGCCAAATCATCGATGCATTTAAGTAGTGGATAGCAGCAAATGACCAGTTACGATCTTGAGCATTAGGATTTCCATAAAGTTCCTTGTATCGAGCAAGATCTCCAAGGAAAACTAAAGAACGGTGGCACGAAAACTGGCATCTGCATATTTCCGATGATTCCATGGAACTAGAAACACCACTATTGAAGACCAAGAGTTCCTTGGGAAGTCCATAACTTCTTCTGATTTTTGTGATCAAATCTTGGTAAAATTCAGTAGCTTCTGACAAGAAGGACTTCAGTCCTTCCAGAAGATTGTCACTTGCCAAGTTTGCACATTTTTTAAGTGAAGAAGCTTCCCGTATTCTATTGCGATATTCATCAATATATTTATAATGAAGCTTCCACAAAGAATATTCAATATCTTGAAGTTCTGCCAATTCATGATCATTCACAATGATTTCCTCATAGCTAGAACGGGCTTTACGGTATAATTTCTGACCATCAATGTGCAATGGACCCTTGGAACGAATCAACTGCCACAACTGCTTTTCTGCATTAACAGCCTGAAGCACAGCAATTACCAATTTCAGGTACCAAAATGTTTCTTAAGATGCTGATAAAAGCAGAACCCATTTGTGTAACAAGGGACACACAAGTGCAAACGAAACTTCAGATATTACCTCAACAATAAAATTAGGTGTGTGATTCTGATCATTGAGAGGACCCATCGCATTAATAAGAATGATTGGAGCAGATATAACACGTTTGGTGGCACCCTTTTCTCCAGACATGTAACTGGACAAAGGCTCTACTACTGTTGAGTTGGTTGCTGTGAACTTGAAGTCATTATCTCCACTACTGGCAAAGAGCTACCCATGTTCAGTCACAAAAAAAGAAGAAAGCGTTCAAATCTTCAGTTATCTGCATACATAGGTAACTATCAAAAAGGACAAATGATTCAAGTTGATCAGTTATTCTTATCCCATTACGACAGAATACTAAATATAGAAGAAAGGACCATGAACTAGAAGTTTTCATAACTGTGTGACTTCTCTATGGCTTTTGGCAATGCTAAGAAATTTTAATTTTAAACTTTCTAGTATTACACATAAAGTTCGAACATTGTATGACAGTGAATACCCACTATAATATACACAGGACTTACAAGGAATCCATCAAATAATAGGATGATAACAAATTTTTATGTAAATATATTGAAATAAAACTGGTCAACTTTAGTGTAAAAGAGAAATTTTTAGAACCCAATAAATGGGCACCATGTTATACTTATCCAAGTTACAGTAAGTGCCCTAGATCAGTACACTGACCACATAGAACAGGAAACATTTAGCTATCTGCCACATGGAACAAATACCCAATATCCCTGGTTCCCCTCAAAGCTTCACTTCAATTTGATCCTTCGACATCAGATTTACTCATATCAAGCTTCTCTAAAATGAACAAAAACCTATTCAACCACATTGCATTGGTAATTGTCTAATCAAATTGATCTTCAGACATCTTACAAGGTGTACCAATTTCCTTGAACTTAACATTCTCCTCTCACCAAATGACAGGTGACCTCCATATGTTTTACTCCTTTGCAATACCAAACTTAGATATGATAACTTCCTGATTATACATCCAAAAGCAACTATTTCCAGTTTTCCACTGCCAGTGTTCTTCCACTACCAGTGTTCTTGCTGGTGGCATTCCACTTATAGCCAACGTTTACTTTAGAAGCAATTACATTACTTTATGGCACTTATTTTGTTCTACTTACCTAAGAACAGAAATAATCAAGTACCAAGTAAGAACCAGTTCAACTAGACATCTTAAAAAGTCAATTGAACATTAAAATGTAGTCTAAAGCCAATAACCATATCAAAAACACAAAGTAAGCAGAAACCCTTAATCATCAAGTGGATTAGAGGAAAGAAATCTGAAAATAAGCATTGTAGAGGGTCAAGAACAGGGGCACCAAATTCAACCAAGACCCATGAGCCATGAGCTTCTCTTAAAAATGAAAACCGAAGATTAAAGAAAACACACAGAATTACCAACTAACACAAACCCAAGAACAAGCTTGAAGTAACAGAGAAAGATGGTAAAGTATAACAGAGATAGAATCCACTTCAACTAAGACATTGAAGCTTCTTCACTAAAGATAAACCAAAAAACCAAATCACCTAAGTAGATAAGATAAAATATCTTGAAAACCCATATTAAAAAACCAATAAAAATCACATAAAACCATGTTAAGTTAAGAACAAGAGAAGTTGAGAACTTACAGAACGAAATCAGAAGGACCCAGAATTCAGTAATTCACTAGAACTTAAATTTCAGCTTCAGAAAGTTCCAAACAAGAAGAGCTCTAGAGAGAGAGAGAGAGAGAGAGAGAGAAATTGGACACCTGTGCTTTCTCTGTTGTAAAAAGGGACAAAATTAAATGGTGGACGGATGGGGAAGAAGACGATGGTCCATTTTCTGTCGGAAGAGAAAGGAAAGAAAGAAGACTGCTGTCATCCTAAGACATACATAATCCTCTATGTTTAACACCGTTGGAATCTCATCATCAAAGAACATCGAACGGTACTAATTCTAGGGCAGATGACATCCTTAGGATGGATAGTAAAACTTCTGGAAGGAAAACAATGTGAGTCGAATTGGGATTTGGATTGGATCACTTGTATTCCAAGCTAACCTCGTCAGGAGGACTTTTGAGTCTTCTACCCATTTAACAAAGAGAAAATGATTCAGTACTTCACACAGTACAGTTTTTAGGATGTGTAGGATGATTGTTTGCCGCGAAAAGTTCCAAGTTTCAGACTTTAATTCACGACAAAAATGAGTTGGTTTGTGGGACCCACTTTGATAATCCTTAATTTGCCATTGATTTAGATTTTTTTTCAAAATGTACCCAAAATGATACGAACTTTGAATGGAATTTCTCTCATGTATATCTGTAGTGGGTAGGTGGTGGTTTATTATTAGGTTTTAATGAAGGCAGATTTTGCTTAATTAATAATAGTATAGTATAGTATAATTATACTGTACATTATACCTATATATTTTTAAGCTATACAAGAATAATAGAATCCTCTTTTTTTTCCTTTTGTAAAAAGTCAATAAATACTTAAATCCCCTCACAGTATTACAGCAACTAAAAGAAGAAGAGAAAGGATTATTTTGTTTATATTATTGCAAGGAGAAATATTAAAAACATGTAATCTAAAAAGAATCGTGTTCTCTTACTTAGTAAGCCAAACCAAACCTAATCATGCGCTTCAACTATGTTCTTTAAATATTTTCTAATGATAGCACTTATGTAATCCCACCCTATTCAACCCCATAAAAACCCCCACATTTGTAGAGCTTACCACATGTAGATGATTCAAGGGATAAATTTTAGAGAGAATATTTTTTTCACCATGCAAAGCGTCATCTAAAACTTAGTCCGTTTTAAAACTTCTAACACGCACAAATTAACCTTTAGAAATTGACATATTTTATATTTTTATTTTTACTATTAATTTTCGTTAGATTTTTGATGAGCTTAGAAATTTTAAAAATGAGTTAATTTTTTGAGATATGATAGTATACATATATTTTTTTTTTTTTGGCTAACTCTCAAAAATTAACATTTAAATCATTTGCTTGTGAGCCACAAGCACCACAAAATATAAGGCATTTTTATGGGGTTGAATAAGATGAAGACATATAACTGCTCTCTTTTTTAATTGGCCAATATCACATTCTCCCTACTGCTCCCCGCACTAGTCATTTAGTGCTACAGGGTTGAGTAGCTGCCATGTGATTAAATTGTTGACCGCATGATTACTGTGTTAGTAGAGAGAGAGAGACGCACAATTACAAGTACTAACATGTCACAAACACAATAATTGGTGTGAAGTGATCTACCATTTTGACTGCTTGCAGCGTGCGTGGGATAATACTAGTCGTCCAAAAATCATGTTTTTCCTCAATTACCTACTACCCGTAATTGACAGGCTCAAGTTAGATACTACTTGCATACTAGTTTGGTCAAGCTTCAATTTTAGGCCTGCAGCCTGCTTGTTTGGACTTGGTGTTAGTAACCTCAATCAACAATTCAAAACCTGGCCCAACCCTAAACCCAATCAACTTCCTGTCCAGCCAGTTGGGCTCACTTTTTTCGATTGATCCCCAAAGAAGTATATGCAGTAACAAGTTTATACATACTAGGGCGTGCGAGCTTCTTTCTGCTGAACTTTGAGCCAAGCTCAGGTCGACCTTCGAAATCCTAGGTACAAGCCTCGTCCATTCAAATCCTCGAGCTCGGTCTTCCCTGGTGGTAATTGGAGCGGGCCAGCCAGCCTCAGGCCTCCGATCGCCCTCATCCACGATATACAAAGCAATAAATTAATGATATGGACTGCATTTTACTTGGAGCAGGCAAAATGGATTGGTTTCCTTGTTACATCCTGGGATAGTTCTACCTTGTTCTTGTTCCAATTATTAATCCACAACCGAGATGGTGAAATTACAAGGCAAAATTAGGCTATTTCTACTTCCAGAATGCAAGTGAATTGCAGAACGTATAAATTGAACCTAATTGAGAAAATTAGGGTAATTACAGTATGTACTCATAAGTAGTTCATGTATTATTCTACATCTACTATACAGAAAGATAATTTCGGATGCAAAATCATACCCATCTTTATAAACAATGCCTCGTGGCAGGAAAAGATCAAGATTCATGAGAGGACATCTTTTCTTGTGTATGTGTGGCTGATGAAGGATCCTAGTTGATGGAAGTTACTCTTCCTTCAACCTTTTTGATTTTTTTCCTTCTGTTTCTTGTAGTCTCGAAGCACTTTTTCTCGTTCAGAATTTGACGCAGATAGTAACCACTTGCTGAACACGACCTCGCTCATTCCCATAAACTGAGCAAGCAGGCTATATTGGCTCTTCTTCTGTCTTTTGGATACAGGAACTTCTTTCTCACTAACATCTGGGTTTGAATTAGGATACCTTCTCCCCAATGTTGGGACACACTCAGGCTTTATGCTATCAGTTTCGGGCATGGTCACATCATTCTTCCCCTGAAGCCCAGGTCCAACATTGACAATATCTTCATTCCGATGAGTGTATACAATTCCTGCATAATAGCAGACCACGGAAAGTTTCTTGTCACTAAACTGTTAGTACAATACTTGCGGGTCTCTAACATTAACAGTTACTTCTGGAGCATATTATAGTTTTAACCGACTTAGTTTCTTCCATCAATTGTTTGATCAATGAATAATAATGAAACAAATGGAACTGTCGGCATACAAATTGCCAAATTGGTCTTCATTCATTCCATATATGCTTCAACAAAGTACTAACCAGAAGTACAAAAAGGTAAGAATAAGCTTACCTAAAGCTTCAAGCATTGGTTTATTTGTCACAGCAACGTCCAAGTCATCATATCTTCTGCCCTCAGAGCCTGACAATTCTTCATTCGCTTCTTTTGAAGGAGCACCATATTTCCCAACTTTATCCCCTTTTGTATCATTGCAATGCCCATATTCCTGTTCATGCTTTTCATTCAACTCAATGATCTCACTTGTAAAAAGCTTATCAGATAGATCGTGGAATAGATTGGAGATTCCAAAAAGCTCCCCTTGAAATTCTTTGCAGTCCTGGAAAGAAGCTACTAAGTTATTTTGAATGTGTAAAGAGATTTCATGAAAACACATTTCATCGACAAATATAAGTCGTCAAGTTGAAAACAAAGACAAGTGAGCATTCTTACCTGGACACCTTCAAAATATCTTTTTTCCATTTTTCCTGATACAGCAATGTTTGATAGCTGCTGTTTATATACCTGCCGGGAATATACAAGCTCCTCAAGGGAACCAGCAGCAAGAAGGCGAAAAACAACAACATGCCGTTTCTGCCCATAACGGAATGACCTATCCTGGGCCTGCAAATCTTGTGCAGGATTCCAATTCGGATCAAATATTACAACACGATTTGCACTAACGAGATTCAGACCCAAACCACCAGCTCGAGTTGATATAAGGAACACCTATAACAGCAAAACCATCAGACTGATAACTGGTTTCATGAATTATCAATTATCTCTTAAATGTTTCTTCATAATTTATCTCTTGATAAGTACCTGCTTACTTGGACTTGAATTGAAATCATCAACTAGGGACTGGCGGGAGCTCGTAGGGGTTGAACCATCAAGTCTGGAGAAGCAATACCCTTTACGT
Organism: Macleaya cordata; assembly: GCA_002174775.1. Taxonomy (NCBI): domain Eukaryota; kingdom Viridiplantae; phylum Streptophyta; class Magnoliopsida; order Ranunculales; family Papaveraceae; genus Macleaya; species Macleaya cordata. Next base: position 819,511 of record MVGT01004338.1, read on the forward strand.
ATAAGAAACTTTTCCAGTATATCCAGCATCCTGCGGACATCAGTCCAACTTCAGGTGGGGAATGAAAGAGAGATCCGAAAATGTGCATCATCAAAACTCATAGAGACCACGAATATGTATTCATATGCATAATGCTTGACTATAGTTTATGGTCAATTTGCAATGAAAATATATGCAACAAAAAGAAAAGCAGGAATGACGAATGGTGGTCCTCAAAGAAACAGGAAGTCTTGTATTTCCGACGCGTATGAATGAAAATTTGAAAAAAAGAAAATGATACTAAGAAATGGTTATTCTAATCCAAGCCAATCCTTGGTGTGCTTAACAAGTTAAAAGTTGCCTACTATTTTTCATTTTTGTTTTTTTGACTAGCATGTTTGGGGAAAAACTGCCAGAATAACTGATGCAAATATGCAATATTTCTGCCAAATGCCAATAATGGCATGCATACATGGTTTGAAGTAAAGTTCCATACCAGACTGTTGCTGAGACTTCTCATTCTGCAAGGTGCAGAGATGGATATAGCATGCCACAAAAATAATTCAAGTAATTAGGAACTTGAATATATAGTATACGATGTTATAAAAAAAGCTAATAATTTTTCATAAAACATCATATATCTTAGTAATGTTTTATCTGGAAAAACCTTCTTAGTGCCTATGATACCTAGATACCTCTATATAACCCAAGTAACTGTATCTGTAGGATATAACATATGCGTAGGATACAACTTGGGGACAAGTAGGAGATCTAAGGTTAATAAATGCAGCCCAATAAAAAGGTCCAAAAAGAATGGACATATCAAATAGATCATGTAAGAAGCATGTTGACGCAAATCTTCTGCAGTCACCCCATCATATCTGTCTTTCAGTCTCTCTTTTTCTTTTCTTTTTAACATGTGCCTTTCAGTTATACACTGGATTGGTCGAAATTACAAATCTTGCAATTACAAGAATTGAAATTATGCACACTCTAAGGATATGATGAATTTGGTTTTAGTCATTTTATTTTGTAAATAGTAATTAATTTTTCACGCATTTTGTATCCTATCTACCCTCATTAAAGGGGAGTCCAGTTTATTGTAATAGTTAATGCAAGTAAGCTTATAACTAGTGACTCAAGTTAAAGACTTGTGCCCTATGCTTCTCCTGTTCAACAATCCCCTTCTTTTCTTCCCTTCAGTTACAAGGAAAGATACATAAAAGGTTCACACAACCACAACATCCACATATAAGAAAAGCACAAAACTGATAAAGGAAGCAAATGATTGACGAGCAATACGGCTTTATAAAGAGACAGCATATTAACAGATCCTCAGTAAAAACATAGAAATGACTGCATTATGAGGAACAAGTAAATGGTCTGATGAAGTTAAGCATGCAGCACACCTGACAGAATAGCTGAATAGAAGAATTTTGTCACCTTGTGAAATCCACGACAACATTAACCGTTCCAAAGCTCGCATTTTTCCACAATGCTCAACATCGCTAAGGCCCATGAAACTCTCACTTTGAGTGTTGCCCCCAACCAAATGAATATCAGTACCAAAGACAGCAGAAGCAAATTCTGCATCTTTCCTTTGTTTCTCTATGTCATCCTTGGGGTTAGGCTTAATCAGCTCCAGGTGATTGCTTAGCTGAGGGAAAATCCACAAACCAAAAATAATAATACATATCAATGAAGTATAATAATGATGATAGTAGTATGAGACTATTAGTAATAGTAGTAACAGTTATAATAATAACACTAACATAAAAAATATTCATATGACAATGATGCAAAGCAAACAACCGTAACAAAATACCAAAAGCTAAGTTACCTGCTGAAGCTTGACAAGGCAAGGAAGAACAAGGCAGAAGGGGCATGAATCACAACCATCAGGGTTGTCCCTATGAAGATAGGACCAGATTATTCCATTTGTTACAATTCTATTGCAACATTCAACCTGTTTTAATGGGCTTCCACAGCTACAGGGAAGGTCTTTATTTATCAGACATTGGATATCCGGTAGCTGCAACATCCTCCTGTATGCGCGCCTTTGCAACTCACTCATCGCACAAAACACAACATTATCTTCCTTTCCCATCATCAGATGCCCAATAGTCTCTTCCTTGGTTCTTCGTAACAGATACCTTCGAAGAACTGATGCTAGATGCAGCTTGCGCTCATCAGCAACCTGGACAAATCTTTCAGGAGCACTGGACCTTTGACCATGCTTGAGTGGCTCATCATAGAAGTCCCGAAAATGTTCCCTAGTCCCCAGGGATCCGGGTGCGACCCAATCAAAGAGATTGAACAACTCCATGATTTTATTCTGCATTATGGTTCCAGTAAGACCAAAACGGTTTCTGGTTTTAATTCCTAAACAAGCTCTATAGAGTTTTGACTTTTCATTCTTTAGTCTATGTGCCTCATCGACAATTACAATATGCCACTCAATCTCTGATAGGATTGTACCATGGATTCTGAATGTGTCGAAACTGGTAATAAGTATGTCAACACCATGTGCTTCTAATTTCTCAATAATAAGATCACGATTTGATCCATGATAAGCAGAAACACTAAACTTAGCCCATTTAGAAAACTCATTTTCCCAATTTTGAATAATTGAAGTAGGGCAAATGATCAGTACTGGACTTTTCTTTCCAACCGCATCCCTCTTTAACATTTTAGAGCCATCATAGTCAGCTTCATCTCCAACCACAGCAACCAGGAATGCAATTGTTTGGATGGTTTTCCCTAGGCCCCTATACAAGGATAAAAACAAGGATCAAAATTGATATGCACACCACAAAGAAGGATAAAGATTTGGTCCCCAAGTTGGAAAAAAGTTTTGGTGTGTTGGGATGATTATTACTAAAATATCATATATGTATTTGCGTTTTTTAGAAAGATTTGTGTTTAAGAGAAGGGTGATTCTTGTTAAAAGGGTAGGAGGTCCGACAACATTATATGTACTATAATTTTAAAAGTTTAGTAGGGATAACAATGAATATGCAATATATTATAAGATAATTGGGAGGTAAAACTCACATGTCATCTCCAAGAATACCCCCATGGTTCTTCTTGTACAAACCATATAAGAATCTCACTCCTTCCCTTTGATGTTCAAGCAGCCGGCAGTTGATAGCTGCAGGGACCTAAGACAAAAGAATTATTCTTGTTGTCGTCTTTCACAATGATAAATCTGGACTTCTTAGTTACAATTGCAAGAGGGCATACAGAAAGTTAGAAGGTGGATGTCAATGTTAAAGTTCTAATTTTTAATCCCATCTAATCTTAATCTATTTACATGCTTTAGTATTGATTGGACAATACGACACCATCAAGCAACACACTAAGACAAATTATGTATCATTCTCGCTGATTCTCTTATTTATCAAAGAGCAAAAAAGCAGAATTTGTTGCTCATTTTAGTACAAAACACCATATTCATCTGGCTCCCATGCCTTCTAGTACAATCCTAGAGTTTAGCAAGAGCTCACCAAACACATATTAGTCGATTCCCGCTTAATCCATTAACATTTCCGAAAGGAACCAGCACAATTCATTACATTTTCTGAACAAAAAACTTGCACAATTCAGATTCAAACTCTCAATAATTTTTATCTTGAGTTTGAAGGTACAAACAATTTTCTTTTTTTTTATTTAAACGATAAACTAGAGACAAAATCTACGAGTTTGTGATGAAGAATTGTGAAAAAAACAAACTAAAATAACACTAAACTTAACAATTTCTTAATGTATCATTGAATTTCACAGAGTAATAACACTAACAAACCAAACATCAATAACAGTTTCACTCAAAAACACTATAAGAACACCTGAAATAAAAACTAGGGTTTTAAAAAGAAGTACCTGTACAATAGGAGTCTCGTCAGGTGAAGAGAGGACCATGGGCTCAAAGGGTCCAGTTGGATCAAATTGAAAATGCGAAGAAACGGGTTCTCGGCGAAGATGGTGACGATGAATTGGGACACCATCTTCTTCTTCTTCTTCCCCTTCTTCTGCATCTAACTTCACTTGTTCTTCTTTTTCATCTTGGTTTTGTTTTGGGGGTAAAGAGAGAGGATCTTGAAGGCGTTGGAGTTGTAGAGAGAGTGAAGATTTTGGGGGTTTTCTTTGAAGTTGTGAGGGTTGTTGTGGATCTTCATCGAAAATTGAGGGTTGTGAAGAGTGCGAAAATGAGGAAGAGAAATTGCCGCAGGGTCTTAGGGTTTCTTTGAGGCTGTTCAACGACATTGGCGGTTTGCAAAAGGAAATTCAGAGTTTGGTGGTTCAAAAGATCTGGCGCGCTCTGCTTGAATCATTTCCTAATTTGGCACGTGGTAAAATCTTTCGAGTACTCCGAGGCTCGGACATCACTGCTGCATGAATTTTCCTAACCTTGTTTTTCTCAATCTTGGAGCCTGTTTTGTCTTCATGATCATCATCACCGATTTAAATTCGTCAATTGACATACAGTACCCCCAAGTACCTCAATCTCTCAGTTGTAGGGAACTCATTTTCTTAGTTATTTTATGGGGTTTTAGCCAATTTGACATGTTCAAAGTGTTTTTTGTTTTTGTTTATTTAAAAAAAAATGCTTTAAGGAGGTAAAACAAAGGGAAATGATTTTTGGACAAACCAAATGTGAGAAATGGTACCTGATGTAGTAGGTGCGACCCATCACCATTCTACTCTCAAAAGTAGTTTAAAGGGTTTTTGAATTAGTGTGGGAGGTGGGACTAACCATACCAACTATGCTTCTAGTACTAATTTTGGCAATTAGTCGATTCAAATAGTATTACTCTAAAACAAATGTTCTAACAAAAAAAAGGATGATTTTAGAGGTAATCAATAAAAACAACTCGAGTTCTAAAAACAAAAAACTGTTGTTTCTAGTGTTATCAATGAAATTATAAACGAAGTTCGGAGACGATGTAATTAACGATTTCTCATACGTCGTTTATGGTGTATCTACACCTTGATGTAACTTAGGTATTAGACCCCTACCAAAAAAAATTATATGTAATACAAGATGTAAATTTTAGTTTAGTGTACGTAAATCGATATCTGATAGAGGTTCATACCAAAATACTGACACCTGCCTTCGGGCATTTATATTCAACCTGAGTTGGTCATTTCTAAGCCCAAATCTAAATTAGGGTTAAGTGGTTGAGTTGATCGGATTAGTTCAGGTTGAATAGGCTAGCTACTCATAATTATACTTTTAAAGTGTAATTTCTATTTAAAACAGAGCAGTCTACAATTTTAAAGATAAATCTTGACCGTCCATCTTATAATACAACTTAAAAAGATAAATTTTAGTTGTTATCTTTTAACATAATGAGAAGTCGAAAGCACAGGTTAATGTAACGCCCCAATTTGAAAACTCAAAATCTCTAAGAATTGAGTCGCATCTCGAGGCGTTAGGCTAATTAAACAAGGTGACTAATTAGTACTAAACAATCCTAAACAAAGGTTTACAAACCTAATCAGAGTTAAACTAATGCAGCTATCCATATCACTAATCACCTCAAAATATGGCTAGGGCGAACGAAAATTCGCCAGAGTCTCCCCTGTAATTTCAGGGTTCTCAACCTGTAATAAACCTGTAGAAGAGATGATTTATTCACAATAATACATTCTAAATCATTCTATTCATCCACGATAGTCATATCATCTCATCAAGACTAGTCTACCTTGCTTCATCAAAATAATAATGCCTAGTCATCCACTAGGCTGGATTCAAACCACAATTCTAAAACGATGCCTCGCATAATAATATNTATTTTGGGTCGTTACAGTTAATTAAACCTAGTGTATATATACTTCGAATTGTGAACCCATGCTTAGGGGCGATCAATGCATTTTTTTTTCAACAATGTCTATTGCAAATAACCAACCTAAATTAGAAATTTACCAACTCAAAACCTTACTGAAGTTTGCATTGAGCCCCCCAAAATTGAAACCCTATCTGTGTAGATATCATCCTATCATCCAAGCATGTTGTTACAAACAATTGGATATATGGGCTCTTACCCACTTCAATCCAATCAAACTTGTTGTTGATAGCACAAATTTAAATTGAAGTCACGCTTGCATTGAATAAATCAGAAAATATTAGAGCGTGCATAATCTTAAAGAGTATAAGTGCTTCATATTGCTGATCATTGATTCTCTCGTACTTACAGGTTGGCAATTTATTTTCTCTCTCCGTTCGTTAGGAGCACTTAAACTCCTAATTGGACAATACCCCGATTAAGAATAGGAACAGAATCATCCAAACATGACTGTAATGACTAATGAGATTATTAAATTTAATGTCGACGACGGGGTTAACTTAAGTTTGACCACGAATTTGAGTCTCGGTGCCACGTTTATGAACCGATTTTAGTCCAAACGGTACAAAAGTCGACACGAGTTATATGACACGTTCTAGACACGCCGGGTAACGATCGAAAACTACGTACTTAAGACTTTTTAATATCTTGGATAATCTTTCCATAATGAAAAAGGCATGCATGTCATGTGTCCCTCCTTGTCCTTGTTTGGATGATTAAGACTTTAGTTTTGTGAGGTGTGTTTGGAATGCCAACACCCATATATCAGAGTCACTTTTTATTTAAAGCCTCACCTACTCGTCTTATAGTTTAGTCCTCAAAACTCGAAAGATATCCCAATAGTAACAAATAATTATTTGTTCAAACACAATTTTTTTTTTGCCTCAAAATTACATTTTAGATATCAAATTATATTATGCGCCAGCTAGCACAACTAGTAGTGTATTTTGTTGATGACAGCTTAGACCAGGGGCGGAGCCAGAAAATTATTTTAAGGGGGGCAATTATATATACTTCCACCCCATTTTTTTCTTAGACTTCCTCTTACACCATGTTTACACTGACGCTATAGAGCACATGTAAAAATGATGTAAGGGTTGATTTTTTTTATAAGGATGGTATCTTCATCGGGCATATCATCCTATAAATGAATCACATTGTTTAATTTAAAATTTTTATCACCACCAAAAGTTAATTTAAAATTTAAGTTTTTTAAACTATCTATTTTTTCTGTTAACTTTTGAGGATGTTAGAAAGATTATAATGAAATGATATTTTATGAAGATGACCTTCTTATAAATTTGCTCTTGAGTCATTTCTATGCGGATCTTACCTGCCGATGTAGACAAAGTGTAAGAATGTGATGTTATGTTGAAGAAGAAAAAGTTACAAGGATAATAAAGCTTCCCAATTATAAAACTCTTACTAGGGTATAGTCACCATGCACAGAATGAGGTTTAAGTTCCTGTACAGGTTCCATTAAATTAATTTACATATAATATTTTTATTAATTTATAATTTATAACATATAGGAAAAATTGAATGAAAGCCAAAAGGCTTGGGGGGCCATGGCCCCCCTAGGCCTCAATGTAGCTCCGCCCATGGCTTAGACTCAAGTTCGATTTTTGTTAACATCGAATTATTGATCTCATTATAAATATGCTCATTTGTAAATTTTTAACACTTTTAAAAGGGCATGATTCATGAGGACAATGGAATTAATTCATACATTTAACATCCATTACAGCTTATTGTACAGATTACTATGCAGTTGTTATAAGTTTAGCATTTTTCATTTCTTAATGAGGTCGATTCCCGTCACATCGTTATTCTACTATAATCGTTACATCACTTAGTTACAATGACTTGTGGTGCTACATGAAGATAAACCAAAGGCTAATTTTTTGATGATATGATGATTTATATACTGATGATAATATCATCATAAAAAAAAATTACCCTATTATAAAACTTGAAACCATATCATTCGTTATTGAAAATGTGAATGAATCATTAATTTTACCGTAAAAATAATTTAATGAATAAAAAATTATAAATTTTAGAATAATCTGATTTTTTATGAAGATGATAAAAAATCTGTAAAAAAATCCCCATCTTGGCATAAAAGCAGCTGATTGAAATATCTATCATCTTGAATGTAAAATATGCCAGAGAAGAAATGATCATGAATATTCTTTCTTGAAAGGATAATCGATTGTCTGTAATCGGACATTAGATATGCGGTTAGGGCCCACTCAAGATATGTTTCACAAATTCCTAATTACATCCAGACTGCAATTATGCTACAAGAAAATTTTGGTGGTAGCCGAGGGATATACTCAAAGGGCATTTAATACGTGGACTTGAAAAAGTATGCTAATGTGTGTGGCTGGGATTGAATCTCTGGATTATGCACCAAAATTTTCTTTGTAGCAAACTTGCACTGGTGTGGCAGCGAGTGTAGGTAGTAGTGACTAGTGAGAGATTTCTGCATCACCTTTACAAAAAGGCAGTTAAGGACCCAAGGTAGGATATGCCAAAGCTGGAAAATATGAAGTTTATTTTATTTTTCTAATAAATATTAGGTTACTTAGAGAAAATAATTATGTTTTTTTCTTTTACTTTTTTATAAGAGATAAAATTGTTAAAAATACATATTTTATAATAAGCGCGGAGAAATCACCAAAATACATTGAATGAAATAGAAGAGTTATAGAACAATACCTACAGCTTTTATAATAGGACAAATTAATGGTAAACTATAGCTAAGAAATTTTGATCCCAAGACTTCCTAAGTTATTGGAGGTGTACACAATCGTTGGACCAAAGACCTACATACTCTTTTCTTTTTTTAGACATATAATCTCGACATCCATTGTTTTGATAATACCCACCTTATTCTTACGTTGAACTCCGATTGTGGAGCTCACACGTAGATGATCTAGAGATTATATCTTAAAAATTTAAAAAAATTCAATTAGCTTTTGATGGGTTAAAAATGGTGAACATACGTAAAAAGGAAAAAAAAAAAAAACAGCCCTCAGACTTTAGGCTACTGAAATAGTATCCTTACCACAAATTAACCTTCAATATGGGGCCCACAAGCCGGAATGTCTTTGGTTGGTCCCCCAGCATTACTCATCGAGTGAATTGGCATCCAAGACCATAAAAAATAGGAGGTACGTAATTAATGTATGTCTAAGGAACCTCAAAAATTCAAATTGTTTCTTGGCCGTTCCAAAGTAGGAACCAGTATTCAGGTTCCAGACTTGTTTCATTTCATTAAACCAGAAAACACAAACCCATTAATCCAAAACCTACAAAATTAAAAAAAAAATATGACCGTTGATTCCCTAATTAAACTCATTAAGTAACCAAATTATAGCAAGAAATATTACAGTGGGTGTCACTAAGCTGTTGCCACGCGTAGTTACCAAAATAGGATTCAATAAAATCTTTGAAAACGGAAGCTGAAGTTATTACACACGTACCGAATTTGCAGCCGAGGTTTCCAAATTTTCCATCTTTACAACGGTCACCTCATTACAAGTTTTCTCTCTCTAGAAATTTTCTCTCTCTATAAATATCAACCCACCCACGCTTGAGTTTATATAGTTCTCAATCTTTCCTTTCTTTTTAACTTCTAATTTGCTTGTTTTCTTTAGTGATTGAGCTCCTCACAGCTAACTTTCTTATTTGCCAACCCAAAATTTTGAATATAAATATATATCCCTTAAACCCTTGTTTTCTATTTGATTTCTTTCTTGTCCTCTGTTTTTCTCTGTTTCTCTAGAAATATGGAGTTTCAGAGGTTTTTCAGCTGTTTGTTTGTGATCCTAATGGGTTTTTTGTATTCATCTCAAGCTCATAACTTTTATGTTGGTGGAAAAGATGGTTGGGTGACCACCCCATCTGAGAATTTCAATCACTGGGCTGAAAAAAACAGATTTCAAGTTAATGATTCACTTGGTAATTTACTCTCTCTCTCTCTAGTTTCTCTCTCTACTCTGTTTATTGGTTGATTAATTGATTTTGATTTGTTTTTGTGGGTTTTGTGTTTTTGTAGTTTTTAAGTATAAGAAAGGATCAGACTCTGTTTTGGTTGTGAGCAAAGAAGACTACTACTCATGCAATACAAAGAATCCAATTAAGATTTTGGATGGTGGGGATTCAGTCTTCAAGTTTGATCGATCTGGTCCATTTTTCTTCATCAGTGGTAAAGATGGCAATTGTGCTAAAGGTCAGAAATTGATTGTTGTTGTTTTGGCTGTAAGACATAAAAACCCACCTTCAACTCCTTCTCCAGTAACCCAACCACCAAAATCATCTCCACCACCAGCCCAGCCACCGTCAGTTCCTTCTCCAATTGCTCAGCCACCGAAGACCCAACCACCATCTTCTGCTCCTTCTCCGGCCACCCATCCACCAAAGTCTCAAACTCCCACTTCTTCACCTACACCATCTCCAATTGCCAACCCACCTAAGAGTTCTTCACCTTCACCATCTCCTATTGCCAACCCACCAAAAACTTCTTCACCTTCACCATCTCCAATTGCTAACCCACCAAAGACTTCTTCACCTTCACCATCTCCAATTGCCTACCCACCTAAATCTTCTTCACCTTCACCCTCTCCAATTGCCCACCCACCAAAGACATCTTCACCTTCACCATCACCTGTATCTTCACCGCCAACTTCTATGGTGTCGCCCGCGCCGGAGCCTGCTGCTGCTGCTGATTCTCCATCAAATAGTACTACATCAGATGTAACTGCACCAGCACCAGTACCTTCTTCATCTCCTGCTCTTATTACTTATTCATCTATTGGTTTTGTTTTTGTTAGTGTGATATTGGGTAGTTTATTTGTTGGTGGGTCTTTTTAGATTTTGTTATTTTGATGAACATAATTTATGTTTGGGATGATTCAAAAGAGTAGAGACTAAATTTTTATGTTTGTATTTGGGGGTTTTGGTTTTGAATTAGTATTGATCTTGATGAACAGATTAAACTTGGGTTTTGATTCAACTTCATGTTGCAGTAGTATGTCAATAATTGTTTCAATTTTTTTTTTCTGTGTTTAGTCTGGAGTTTGATTAGACACAATTAATCAATAAAATTACCTTTTGGATGATGTCTTCTACATTTTTGTTTTTGTGGTTCACAATTTTGTTTCTCCATTGATATGTCTATCAATTTTCGTCATCCAAAGTTCAAATTCTATACTGTTTTAGAATTTAGGTTCCAAGTTTTGAACCAACCACTTTGAGAACTAATAATGCTACTTTTTCTAGTTTAACTTTGGGGCCGCATTTTTAGATGAGCATAAGAAAATCGCATTATTCAGAATGTGATTCTGTTTTGTTATTTTGTTTGTCACTTAAAACCTATAATACTATTCCCACCCCAGTTCAAACGAAGCCCACACATCAGATAGTGGATGTAAGAGCGATATGTCCGGACCATAGTAACCAAAAACGCCCAAACATGCTGGCGCTCCCGCTCCCAAACCGCGTTTTCGCGTTTTGGGAGCGAGAGCGCCTTCGATCCGTGGTTCGAGAATTTTCGATCCGCGGTTCGAGAATCGTCGGAGCGCGGTTCTTGATTTTTCGGAGCGCGGTTCCAGTTTTGAGAGCGCCTAATCAATAAAATGTCTATTTTTTTTTTGTTAAGTTTGTCCAAATGGACTAATTTTTTTGCATGTATGTTATTTATACTATTTGGATCATATTTTAAAAAAATTAGCTCAATCGGAGACTTATATCACTACAAACACTTAATTTAGACTTTATAGTGTGAATGAACGGCTGGCATTTAAAGTGATTTGTTTGGAGGGTTAGATATCTCTGATTGAGCTGATTTTTGGTGGACATCTTATAAATAATGATAATATTATATAAAAAAAATTAGCTGATTTGAAGACGTCTAACTTGTAAAAAAAACTCGTTCAAAAATAACCTTATTAAGTGCTCTTAAAGCACACGTTATATGGTTGTGTTTCTCACTTACTTTTTAGATAGTAAAAATTCATTTTTTCTATAATAAAAAATATAATTAATATGAGAAACAATAAATTTTAGTTATTATATATATAGTATACTTTATAGTTAACAAATAAGAAAAAATAATAATTTTTTAAAAATAGAATATTATTACAAAAAATACTTAATAAAATTTAAAAATTATTTTACTAACTATTCAATGATTTTGTTAATAAAAATTTATTTAATAATCTAGTTAATCATAATCTAGTCAATGGTAGTTAATTAAAACTTCAACTAAACTTCAACTACGTGTGAGTAAGTTAGGCGCTCCGAAGGCGCTCTGAGCCTTAGGCATTTTTAAATTTGGCGCTCCGACGCTCCCGCTCCCGCTCTCGCTCTCGCTCCCGCTCCCGCTCCCGCTCTGCGCTCTGGTTACTAAGGTCCGGACAGATTATAGGGTTGGTCCCAAAAGCATTAGAATGACAATCACAATTAGACATCGTAAGCTTGATGATTAATGCTAAATGCGGTACTTGGGATCACAACTTACACAAGTATATCTCTACATACACATGCAGGTTCAACGCACGTGGGGCGTGCAAATCAGTTTTTGGTAAGCTTAATAACACCACAAATCTCTTGAGATTAGATGCTATACTTTATTCCATAACAGGAAGATTCCTGATTATAAAGCTCACGGCTTTTCCTTTATTTATTTTTATCCGTAAGATTTTCATGCCGTTAAAAGATCCTGCTGGCCACAAAAAAAAAAAAGCAAAACCTTTTCAGAAAGGTAATGATTATATATAAATTGGAATTTTGAGCCATTTATTTTCTTATTGAATTTTCAAAAAAATCAGAATGTTTAAAATTATTTAATTTTTAACTAAGAACCTAAATTTGCACTCTAATCAATATCTCAGATTATAAATTTCGACTTTAATCGAAATTAAACCCGCACTAATTTTATAATCTAAACCCGCACTAATTTTATAATCTAAAGTATTGTTTGGAATATTCCTATAACATTACTCCATCTCCATGGACCATCCGTCCAACATTACTCATTTCATAGGTACATATTACATTTTGCTAACGCCAACTGAATGAGTGCTGTTGATGTATTACATCAAAGTTGATGATTCATGGATTAATTGATGAGTAGGGCCCATTGATCAACTGTGAGATGGCCTCCGTATATGTGTATGTGGGACATCCACCTTTGATATTCACTTTTTTTTTTTCATTTTTTTCTTTTGGCGGGGGGTGGGGGATAGGACCAACGTGGACTGGTTCCTGCTTAATTAGTGCTAAACAAATCAAACAAGAAATCAGATGAGAAGTATTGTCGTAGTGGAAAAAGATTGGGGTTCACATTAGATTGGGTGTCAGTTGTCACATCAGCGTCTTTGACAATGGGATGGACATATCAATCGTTCTTGCCACGTGTCTCTAATGTCGGTCAGTTCTCATGGTTGGTCCTTTAAAGTGGGCCCTATGACAAGACGAGCAACTATTGTTCTCCGCGTACACCACAACAAGCGTGACTCGTACCACAGCTGATGATACTCAATTTTATACCAGCACGGCATGGTTAAGGTCTGTGAGGAGGACACCATTTTAAAGATTTTAGTGGTCAATATATTCCTTATGTGTGTTCTTTGAGATCACCGCGTGAGCTCTATCTCCATCGATAAGATAAATGTAAGGCTGCAAGAGGTGTAAAAAAAAAAAAAATGTACGCGAAAAATAAACCTAAAGTTGTGTTTTATTACAATGAAATATGTTTTATGGAAGAGTAGTGCGTTTTAGACTGACGGTTTTATAAGACCAATGCCGGATCCACTTACAAGCTTACATGTACAGGTTATATGCACAACCTCTTGTGAGGACCACATACAATTAATCTAAAAAACCGATTTTTTTGTAATAATGTTCTCCTCATTGTGTAGATCATATTCACAAAAAAAAACAGTACATTATAAAATTTATAACCCCAACAAAAATTGACTCTTTTTCTCATCGTTCATTTTTCACGTTAATTTTTAATCTACTTTTGATCAATTTTTTATGGGGCTAGGAGTTTTAGAATGTACCGATTTTGTGTGAAGATGATCTACATGGTGAGGAGAACATTCTCACAAAAAATCAGCCCTTAGATTAACCGTATGTAGACCCCACAAGAGGCTGAACCTGTAAGCTTGTAAGTTGATCCGGCCTCTTTATAGAAATAGGTCACTAGATCCACGAAAATGTATTCCTTAGAGCGCTAAGGAAATTTATTCTATGGAATTACATTAAAAACTAACTATTTGTCACACTTTTAAGTGAGTAGGCCCGCAGTTCCCTCAAACTGCACACAAACAACGAAATTTATGTTGTTTCTGTAAACCTAACCTAATTATGTGAAAATCAAGTGCAATCAAATACAGTCTAAAAAATAAAGTGAATGGGATTCTTTACTTAATTCTGTGAACCCAAAGGAACATTGGTTTAGAAACTAGCATATTGAGCTGCAAGGTGTAGCTATCTTGGCTCTCTGATTCATGAAATACCCCAGGCATGCAAAGACTGACACTACGGCTTCACTTCGGCTAGAGAACTAGATATTAAAAAAAAAAAATACTTACCAATTTTATCATAAGCTAAAGTAGGAAGAAATTTCTAGGGTTTGAATGACTGTAGAGGAGTGTGGATTTTAGTTTTACGTGTCCCTTTTAGATATTCTGGACAATGCCGACATAGGGTTTTTTTAGTTTGTCTGGTAGTTGCTAGTTTTATGAGATTTTAACATGAAAATGAAAGAAAATAGACAGATTTTCAACAGTAAAGAATTGGATGACGATTATATATAGTGTGTTAAAAGATTAATAGTGCTATTTAAATCACAGTTTATCTCTTCTTCTTCTTTTTTTGTCTTTTTGTTGAATAGATATTTTAAGTTGACTACCAGTCGTCGCTAATACATGAAAGTGGTGTTTGTGATTTTATACTAAAAAAAGTGGACAACAAATGCGGTTACATGATTCTAACCTTGTTCAAATATATATTAGATTCAACATCAACAAGTTTCAGAAGATTTAAAATTGTTTAACTATTATTACATTCAAAACAAATTTCCAGCATCAATGGAATAGGAAAAACAGAAGACTATGGATAATAATCAAGAGATACAAAATTTTCAGAGACAGTAATTACCTGCAAACTGGCTTTTTTTACTTAATCAAAACAACCACCATCTTCGCCGCCTGGTCCTTTTCTGCAGAGTATATAAGAAGAACAATTTTAATGATCTTGGAGAATATCGGCTAATAAAGACGTTCTTGAAAATGGAAAATAAATATAGATTTTGATGTTTGGACATTAAAATGAATTTGATCTAAGGGAAACTTGAGATTACAGTAGTGAAAGTAGAAAGTTGGAAAACAATGTGAATGGATATGTGAAACCTATTTGGATAAAAGCTAATCGTCACAGGATATGCCATATATCCCCATTATTGGGGTCACCGGGTCAGAAACATGGATCCTACTTCCTCAATCAATATTACCCGGAGATTTTTCCTTGCAACTTCCATGTTCCGTCCACATCATTTTTGTTCTTTCTCTTCATTTTAGAATCTTTAGTGTGCACCATAATGCAAATTCGATCCATATCACTCTTGGTCTTCCTCCAGTCATTTTAGAACCTTTAGCTTGAGCCATTATCCAAATTATGATATTTGATCTTTTTCTTATCTCGCAGAGTGAATTCCAGCCATAAACAAAATTCAGTAATGGCTTTTTTAAGACGATGGACTTACGCATACATGAAAGAAAAGATAGAAAAGGAAAATGAAGATTAATTCATATAACGGACAAGAGATATCTATGGTTGTAATAAGAGAACATAGGTGTAACCAGGCCTAGGGGGTCCCCCACCTCCTACATCATGTGGTATAAAAAGGGGTACTTGGAATTATTCCATAAGTAGGGTATCTTTGTTATTCTCTTCTAGTAAGGGTAGTTCTCTTCTTTAAGAGGGCGTTTGGCAACCAGAAGTAGAAGTGCTTCTGCTTCTAAAAAAAGCAAAAGTGCTTTTGAGAAGTAAAAAATAAGGAGAAGTTAGTATGGTAAACTATTTACTTATAAGTCTAAAAAAATGATAAGTTATTAGTTGTTACACGGTACTCGAGGAGAAGCAACTTCTAAGAAGTAGAAAAGCAAAAAAAATTTACTCCAAAAAGAAGTAACTTTTTTGCTTCTAGAAGTCACTTTGAAAAAATGTTACCATACAAACTTTTTGATTTTGACTTATATAAGTCAAAAAGCAACTTCTTAAGTGGTTGCAAAACGGCCTCTAAAAGAACAAAGGGGTAGAATTTGTTAAATGCTTAAAGCAAATCCAAGGACTTGGATCTACTCTAGGGCTAGGGGTTCAAATGTTCAATATAAAAACCTTTCTGGTGGAGGAGATAAGTTTTCATCATTTTGAGAGTTTCTTGCTAGAGAAAAACCTATGTGCAACTCATCTAAGATGCTCATTTTATTTTTTAATATAAAATAGTAGTAGGAAACAATAACAGACTTTCTTTTTTTTTCTTTTTAGTTTTTTGGGATAAGCAATTAAGCAGAGACAAGAATAGTACACCCAAAAAGATTCAAAGGTAGAAGTAGAAGCAGAGCTTCAAGTGGATCCTGGTTACATCAAGGATCCTCTGCTTGGCTTTTAGAAAATCTACCAAATTAAAGGTAGCAAACAGACAATAGATGCAATACAAGAAACACAAAACAAGAAGATAAGAGAGAAACCTTCTGGTCTTTCTGTTGAGATTGTATGATAATCGGACGAGGAAGAACACCGTTGTCAATGCTTTGGAGGTACGGGCGCACCTTCTCTTCCAATAGCTCATTCAACTGAAATGTAGAAAGGAGCAGTGTTAAATATAAAATGAAACCTTCAAGTATCAATACAGAAATTTAAACATAAGATAGTTCAAACAATTAGAAAAATGATAATCAGTTTAGGTCCTAAACACAGGAAAGAAAAATTAAATCGAGATACTGCAAATTTCTGTACGAGTTGTTTTGATTCTTTTGAAAAAATTTACCCACTTGGAATCGGAATTTTCAAAAGTCGGATGAAATGAAAAACCTTGAACACACTCCTAAGATTACCATGCATACTCAACCCTCTTATTCAGATGCTCCCATCCAGATAATTAAGCATTTTTTAGGGGAATCCAGATGATTAAGCTTTAAGCATTAAAGATATCTTTTTCTGGTAAGTACTAAAGATATTTCCAACCCCTAAGAATAGCACATTCTGGGTTCAAACTAGAATAATGGTTTTCAGATAGTATGAGATTTCTGCCAATCAAGGGAGATTTTACTTTTCTAGGATCCAGATGGTTAATCTGTGTTTGTTTGTCCAGAAGCTTGACACAAAGGAACAAGCCAAAATTTGCAAGCAAGAATAGATGAGAAACCTAACCCGCCATCCGAGAGACAATTAGATAGAATGTAAATTGACTGAGTTCCCTATATAGGAAGCTCATCATCTTCAATTACATGCATTCATAAAAAATACTCCCTAATTCCTTCCTGCTCTTGCTTCTTTATTTACAGATCCATCAAGGGAACACTTTGTTGTTGTCCCATCTAGGGAATTTTCTTGTAAGGGAAATACTCTCGAATACACATATACTGTGCTCATTTGTAACAGTTAACGAAGGTGTTAATTATAAGTATACTTTCCCCTTTTTCTCTCTGACATCAGTAAAAAGAACTTCTTTAGAGATCTTATATTATTCTTCAGTTAATTGTAAACATAAGATCTCAAAGAAAATATCATGCTATCTCCACAAAAGTTTATTATGATAAAAAGTCACTTTTCCAGTCATATACTCTTAATGCGAAATGATTGTGCTGAATTTGCTGGCTAAAATGAATCATTAAGGCTTTGTATATTGATGGTATAAATGTTCCTGCAAGGGAAAGTAAAGATTTATGCTGCAAAATAATCAAAGGCTACAACAATAAGAATGGATTGGCCCATATCAGCAGATACCACATTTAGACAGTTATCCAACTACATAAAATATTATGAAATGTGAACTAATAATAACCTTCTGTACTTGGAAGATGTAATTCAATTGTATTTAAAAGAGGCCTTTTTAGTCTCTAATCTAGAAAAAGAAAATTCAAAAATCAAAAAGTACCTTTGTATGGCGCCAATTTGTTTCCCACTGTGTATCCAAGATTTTATCTGCCATTTCTCTCTGAGCGTTGAGAAGGACCGTCATCTCAAACAATTTCTTCGGATCTTTGAGCTCCTCCTTGCTCCATGAAGAAGCATTCAATGGAAGGTTCAGCTCCTGTGAAAGCTCTCTAATAAGTAGAATTATTAAGAGCAGAACAAGCAAGACATTTTTGCATTTGCATGTACGGCATACAAAGGTATCAACTCTCCTTCACATTAATCATACCAAATATTCAGAGCTTAGTAGAAAAGACCAATGCTTAAAAAAGATGTTTGGGCATATGCCTAGAGGTGAGATATAATGGGAATGCCTTGTGGCGGATATCCGAATTTGTATACCCATTTGTTGCACATCAGTCGATCAAACCAGTTCTGCAAGAAGTTTTTTTTTTTGGTGCAGCATTTACAAAGGACACTTGTGGATTCCTGAAAGCACTCATAGTCTCATATACCCATGTTTTATTCCAGTTTATTTCTAATCTTTTCAACATTTGGGATATGAATGCAGAGAAATCCAAGAAATTAGAACTAGCTAAAGATACAAGAAAATATTAAGAACACTTACTCCCCAATTATGTGGTCGTGGTGGGACATCAAGTTTCATGACCTCTGCTTCCAGCGCCTTCTTGGCTTTGTAATAAGGAACGTTCCTCACAATAACTGGATCATCCCTTGCACGGACAGGGTCTATGGAGACAAGGGCCTGCAAATGAGAAGTCCTTTCACACTCAGAACCTCCACAAAGATTAAAGATTTAAGGACAGCACAAAAAATGTGGTACTACTACTTTCATTTATTTTAACATGTAAGATAGTCCATTCATCATACTAGGCAATCTGAAACACAAAGAACGACAGTAATTAAAGCTGGGGTTTTTTGTGTTTAAAAGTACAAATGAAAACTTAAAAAAAATATACTAAAGAAACTAAAGGAAGGTGCTAAAGAAAGTAGCTAAATTTTTATAGTATTTGAATATCATTAATTATGATGCTCTTTAATATAGAAAAAAAAACAAATGACCACTGTGTCTCACCCATCACCTGGAACCTCCGACTAAACTCTCCGCATGGTCAACTCATTGAGAAGAGCACAAGTTTTGGGTCAATTCGATTGGTTTGAACATCAATATATACTAGCATACTTTGAATCAAATATATCCACATAGATATGATATTCGTGTAACGTTTAATATAAGCCAATTAAGTTACAATAAGAGTAGACATAGTACAGAATTTCTCAGCTCACTTCTTGTAAGTGCTCCCAGCCAGGTTTTCGCTTAGCTACCACATCTCGGAGTTGATCATAACGCATGGATTCCTACATCAGAAAAAACGCATTAAAAAAAAAAAAAACAAAGGATTGATTTATGCAGCTGTGTAACATGGAAAATGGCCAAAAGTGGCCTTACAAAAATATGCTGTACAATACAAGGCTAGAGAAATTTTTGATGACTTGCAAAAGGAAAAGACAAATATAAAACACCCAGCAAATAGGTTCACATAATGATTAATGTTTCTTATAGCATGTTCCTGAAAAAGAAAAGCATATGGATGATCGAGGAATTTTCAGTAAAGCAGTTGAGAAAAATGAAGTGTGTTGGGAAGAAAGTTCTATGAGATAATTACTACTTCAAAATAAATAAACCAAAATAAAATGACACTTTTGAAGTTCATAACAAGAACAGGGAGTCCATGGTTGCAGTTTGGACCACTGATAGTCACTTAATCCCAAGGAGAGTATCCCATAACAAAGTCTAAGGCTGTGCATGGTATGCCGTGAATATTCCCAAAATTCATATAAAATGTGCTTTGGTTGTAATGGTATAGGTGCAATCATTAAACTAGTTTGCAGTGAACCCCATGTGAATTTGGTAAAAGAGGGTGTGAATATTTGAGGCCATTTTAAAACTGCAAATATTCACACCCTCTTTTAGTAAATTTATGTGAAGACAACTGCAAATTAGTCTAATGGTTGCACCAATACAACCACAATCAAAGCAAATCTATATAGAATTTTGGCCGTGAATATTCACAAATATTCACGGCATACCAAGCAGGGCCTAAAACTCAAAAATAAACTGGTTAGCTGCTCTAAGGGGACCTGATGTTGAAGAAATCGACTAAGTTCCGCAATAATTGAAGTTCCTTAGAAAAGCACCAAATACTTCCTTTCCTTGTTCAATAAGATAAAAAAGATACATGGTGGGGAAAGCACAGGTCAAGCATGCAGGTATAATGCTTCTACTTGACATGCAGGTATATGTCAAGTACTTGTTATGCTAAATATAAACCAGTGCAGTCTACTTTTATTTTTTATTTTTTATGAGTGCATTACCAATTACTGAACTAGATGCATTGTGGGTCTCAGATATAAAAATTCATTTAATCAATAAATAGAAACTTTGACTTATCACCTATAGAGTCAACTGATTAAGAAAATACCTAGAGTGTGCCATTTTCTAATTGGTTCATTGCATATATGTTAGAATTACTAAGCCCAACCATCGTATTTATCAAATTGTACCATAAATAATAGCCAAAATCTTTTTATTGTTGGGAGTTACACTGTAGGACTCTGACTCACACCATGAAAAACACAAAATCAGATATTGCATGAATTATTGTATCGACAGAAACTAAATAAATGAGGCTAAATATCATAGTATCATACAAAAGATACATTTTGCAGGTATGTGTTGTGGGGTGGACACAAACCTTATATTGCCACCAAATTTTCTGCTTGACCTCATCATCATAGTTGAATCCTCCCATAATCTGAGGCATGGTAATCAACCAAAATGCAGCAATGCTAGGGTCTTTCATGCTGTGAACAATGTTCTGAAATAACAAATAGCAAGATAAAATGTTGGATACGGATAAGATGGCTGTGTAATCTCAAAAGCATTACCTTGTTTATCTATGCAATAAAATTACCACTCTTGCAACAAAAATGTGTGAAACAGGAGTTATGACACTAACCTCATAGGGGTAATCCATCTTTCTCAAGACGTTATATGCTTTCCACGGTGGCTCCATGATCTGAGGGCAAATATAAAAAAGAAGAAGGCAGTTTAATTCTTTTTTTTTTTTTAAACAAGGCAGTTTAAATTATATAAATAAAAAAGAGGTTTATAGAAATGAATATTTCAGTAAGAAGCAATAACCTGGGTCATCAATGATTACCAATCTTCCTCAAACATTGATGTTAAAGACTTTAATATAGGTAACTTTCTTCCTAATCCTCATACTATATTTCTCTAGTCCTTGTATGTATTTTTTTACAATTGAAGGATTTAGTCTTCACAATTCACGCACACGCACACGCACACGCACGCGCACACACACCCACCCACGTGCAAGCAAGCACACATGTATAGTAAATAATTAAGGCATCTTGTTAATTATCAAAAAAGATAAGATTGTCCAATTCCGACCACCATAATCTATTAAAATTGTGAGGTTACACTAGATAATTCTAAGTAAGCAAAAAATAGCACAGCAGGACAAGACAGAACAACACTACAAGTGCAACCTGAAAGCCAGATCCTTGCTGAGATATAACAAGACAAACTGATACTAGCATTGCAAATTAAAAAGCCTAGATTATCTCATCCCAATCACCCATGATATCGAGACATCTGAATTTTTGAACCATGGGCGCAATAAAGCAAATGGAGCAAGTACATCCTTTTGTTTCTCTTCAATTCCCCAATCTCACTCCAAAACACCCCTCACCGCGCTTTCCAAGAGTTTCCAACATTTACTTGTTCTTTCCCACTTTGTAAATATATTAGCATCCTACACATCCTAGTCTCCAATTGATTAGTTCAAGAGACATTACTATTATAAACGCAGAGGGGACATTATAATAAAATTTGCATGATGTGTACCATATGAAGGATAATAAAGCAAGGCAGCTTAAATCCAAATAAACACAAAGAAGCTGAAACAAAACACCTAGGTGTTAATTACTTTGGAAAGAGACTCACATCATCTGCAGAGATCTTGACTTGTAATTTGTGCTTACATTCAGGGCAGCCCATCACACCCTACAAAATCAAGAATTACCATAGAAGATTAGAGCCCAACAGTACAATATATTTATATACTTTATTTATCGTGCAGCTTCCGCTAAAATGAAGGTAGAAGGAACGACATCATATATGAATAAGTAACACAAGTATTTCTCAGTCATAAACTATAATCAAAAGTTAAGTTGTTTCCAGCTATATATTAATCAATTGCGAGAAGCTTCAGTATAAGATTACTTCACTGCAGTATTTTCAGAATGAAATACCACTTACCATATAAAACAGGGACAAATAGAAAGAAAACTGAGAGAAACAGACACAAACAGGAAGATGTTGGAAACTTGGGTCCTCAATAAAGCCAAAATACTAATCATGTAGAACTTACTGATCCGGTGCATGTTGGGCAGTCTTTAGAGGGCAATGGCAAATGCAGATCAAGAGCAGAAGGAAGGTGCACCAACTCAGCCCGGTTGTCAGCTATAGCATCTGCAACACACTCGGCTGTTGCCCTCTCGCCGCTGCGAGATAAATGTCAAAAAAACCATGAAAAGAGATTTATCATATCAGTAGGGTCCTGCAATACTAAACTGGAATGCTTAACCCTCTGTGTCCAGTGCACATTTCTTGGATTAAAAGAAACAGAATAAAAAACAGAAAAACATAGGTTGGAAGGCTTTACTGCATCAGCAACTTTGCACTAATCGAACTGAAGGCAAATTATAGATGCTTAAAATAGTTACCCTCAAATGCTGAAAAAGGAGATAACAAGCAATCATAGAAATGTGAACTTATGGGTTTCAGCTGAGAGAAGAAAAAAAATATCCTTGAATGCAATCTGATTCCGGAATAATTATGTAACAACACAACCATGCTGACACAAATTGACATGGATTCGCGTCAGTGTACTCTAGCACACATCAAAAGACATAATACAGTATCACCCTTTGATGTAATGCAGATTTCACATAATGAACTATGAATCTATGATAAAACCAAAAGATTGCTGATAATAAATTAAAAAAAAAACAAATAGATAAAAGTCAACAAACTAAAGGGAGAATTGAAACACGTGATAATTCAAATGAAATCATAAATACCAAAAGAGAGCTACCTTTTCAACGTATAGTTCTTCACTTGATAGTGCACCTTCCCTGTACCTCTGCACATGGTACATCGCAATGCCTGCCATCCATTGCAAGTCCCACAATCCCTACGGCTCACAAAAGCAATGATAAGAAAGATGCATGTAAATTTAAATTAATTAATCTCATGAGCACGAGATTAACTTCATTTTTAGATGGAGGTCAGATCCTACATAAATTATCAGTTGGCATGAACTTTCTGTTTGATAAAGTGAATCTCGATAAACTAATTATTATTTTTCATGCGTAATTTTAGTACTAGCACTCAGGAAAATACAGCCAATTAGTAAAACCACCCGTACTTTGCAAAATTATAAAGACCACTTTGTCTACACAGTTAGGACTCATGACGGAGAGTTTTCAACATAAAAACAATACAATGACGCATAAGATATAATTCAGAAGAATTCCATAAATTAATTGAAGCTTAACAAAAGATCTCATATGGAAAGAAGAAGAAATTTTGGAGAAGTTAAGGGATTATAATGTTTGGATAAGCACCTCTGACAGAGCACCTTCTTTCCCAGCTCCAGGGCAATATCATAAGTACCTAGGGTAGCAATAGCCTACAGTCAAGAACCATGAAGACATAATGACGTATTAGAGATCCATGTCAAAATCACCAATGCAAACAAGACCCAAATGCTTAAAGTTGAAGACGTAGATAATTTTGTCAACTAAGAAAGGAGTAGAAAACTCAAATATATGATAGTCAATAAATTTCAAGAACAAACAACTAATCTCCATTCTCCGCAACCCTTTATCCCATAATCTGAACCAAGGAGTGACAAATTGTCGAGCGACATGCCAACATACCATAAATAGATTCCTCCCTAAACAAATTCCCGGCATTTTAACCCCTACTGTTGATGTCTCATAGTATCATCATACGCGAAATTTAAAGTTAGTAGTATGGGTTCTTCTTTTTTCTGATATAGATTGTGAAATTTTTTGCACTTCTTCTTTAGACAAAGGAGACAATAAATTACACCACCTGAACATATGCAAAATATGTATGTATGCCGAATATGAGGAGCCAATCAGATAGTAACCCAAATAACCAAACCTCGAATACCCATAAATCAATACCAAATTACTAAAATTCCAAGTTAATATTCAGGCATAAAAGCATCCACAATTCGACCATAACTCAAATTTATCTACAAATAAACGATTACATAAAACCCAATTAACTAAATGAGAAAAATAAACCAAACAACTACTAGATTTTAAAATTTGCAGACCAACTTCGATGTCTTTGAGCTAAGTTACTCAGTTAGGAAAATCAAAAGGAGAGAGAGAGAGAGAGAGAGAGAGAGAGAGAGAGAGAGAGAACTTACGAAGATAGCGGAGAAGGAAAGATGAGAGATGAACTCAGGAACGCCGAAGCCACGAGGAGCAGAGCCGGCAATGTCGTAAGCAAGAGTGAAAGGAGAGAGAACGACCTTGATTGGGAACTCGAAGATGTCGATGAGTTGCTGGCCATAACGAGTGGTGAAGATTTTGTAGTAAACATCGTAGCACTCCTTCGCGGCCTTCAGAAGACGGTCGGGACCTTTCGACATTGAAAATTTTGCAGATAGAGTGAGCGGATAAGCCGGTGAAAATGGTGCCTCGGCCTTCCTTTTAAAAGGCAGGCAGACAGATAATTTCTGCGCTCTTCAAACTCCAAAGCCCACGACTGCACGAGCCCACGACTGCCTACTGCACCTTATGGCTCATGCCCACTTGCTTCTGCTTTCTTGTAGGGGCTAAGCAAATCCTTCATTCCTTCTGTTTGTATATGGGTCTAATATTGCTTAGTATAGTGGGTTGGTATCCCTGTTTTTGAGGGAGATGGTAGAATCGAACTTCATAGTAGTGGTATTGTTGTAAGGTTGTTTTATGTAATTATCTTTAGATAACTTTACATAAAATGAATGTCATGAGTATTTTTGTAGTCGATAGTTGATGCTTTGATGCTTGTAAGGTGGCAGTTTATCGGCGTCGATAACAACGCATTCTCTTTTTTTGTTGTTGGCGAGTTATTTGCATCATTTGTGGCACATTCTTTTCCTCGGGTTGGTGATGATGTTCTTCTTTATCTACCTCAGTTGGTAACGTGTTCTTCTATCTGATACCCTTGCTTGTACTTGTAACTAGGCAATAGTCCCATGAAAGTGCTTATGCTTCTTATAGAAGCACTTCTAAGTCAAAAGTTATAAGAAGCTTATATGACAAAGTACTAACTTATAAGTAAATAAATTAGTAGCTTGTTGGAGACTAAGAATTGTTTAAGAGAGAAAAAAAAGGACAAATAAAAGATGCTATTCAGCCCTCTAAATAAATTAGTAACTTCTCACAAGTCAAAAGCAAAAAAAAAATTTGCTTTGGATAAAATAAACTTTGCTACTTATATAAGTCATGTTGTTTTTGTATTCCATATATGCTTTTCTACTTTTTTACTTATACAAGTAGAAAAATTACTTATTATTGTGCTGCCAAACACCCTCTTAAAAATGCATATTATATAAGGCAGTATAATTATAATAAAACAAATAAAAGATGTTATTCAGCCCTCTAAAAATCCTTGCTTTTTCACAATGAAATTACACATTTAAGACTTTGACTTAGTGTGTTTGTTGAAGTGCTGTGACTTCATGAAGTGAAATGAAGACCATATTTTTTTTTAACAGCATTACTCCAAAAAAAAATTATACATAAAATATTTTTCACACTCAGAGAACCTAAGTCAATTTCTCAGGTGGCCAAAAAATGAGCTTGGGTACTACTCATATATATGGGAAGTATTGGGTTCTAAATTTGTAGGTAATAGGTATTGTTTGATCCATGTATTGGACTCGTGTAATTGCATAAATTCAGAGTATAGTTTGGATGCTCCTTATTCTAGATGATTGTTCCACAGGTGCTTGCAAGCTGCCGATTTCTCTTCGTTCTCTATGTTGTTGGTGGCAATTTTATTTGCATTATTCTGTACGCGGATCACAAACACCGACTTGCCTGTGAAAAACTGAAAAACCGATGGATCACAAACACTTCTCTAAGAGAATAGTGTATTGTCCCATAGTGTAGAATACTTGGATGTAGATAGAGTATTGAAACATTTAAGCTATGTTTGATTGCTCTTGATTTCCATAGAATTGGGTTAGTTTAAGTTATGTTTCATAGCGTTTGAACTCCATGGAATTGGGTTTGTTTCGCGGAAACTACACAAACTCTATCGATTGTTTACATTTTCAATTCCACGAAACTAGGGACCCACTCACTTGAAAGCGTGGCTAATAGTTAATTTTTAATGTAATTCCATGCCTTAAGATTCTTTGTCTTCCCAATGAATATAATTATAAGCAACTAGTGGAAATGAACATTTTTATGCGGAACACACTTCTTTTTTTTTTGGACAAGCAAGGGGGTTAAGGGGACCCCAACCAAACAAAGAAGGAAAAGAACAAAGAAAGAAGCAACAAGGTCACACAATAGACCTTCTGTACATTTTGCCTACGCTGTCCTCAAAGACAATCTTCTTCATGTCTTCTGCGAAAGAACTCGGAACACACTTCTTGCTATCAAATAATTATTTTTCAACATAATTCCATAACATTAGTTTCATTGGCCTCTCAAAATATACAAAAGTATTTGTGCCGTATCCGTGTCCATGTCCTATGGCCATTTCCATGCTTTAAATATTTGAAAACAAATCCGAATCTAGGACGAGAATACCTGGGACTAATGATCACTTTAAAGTGGACCCAACAGGGTATATTAGAGTAGAGTAGCTAACCTACTCCATGAAGTACAATATCCACGCTCACTAAATTAATATCATACACACGTGGAATAAACGCAATTATGCCATATCGGAGCAGCAGCCTCACTGTCTAGTCATCCACAGCAAGAGCGAGAGAGAGAGATATAGAGAGAGAAACAGAGAGAGGGAGCTTTTAGAGAGAGAAAGGAGGAAAAATGGCAGCGGCCGCGGCAGCTCTGAATGGTCTATCCATGGCGGCATCATCTCAAGCATACATAGAGAGCAAAACAGTTATGGAATCTAGGGCTTTAGTCACTGAGCTCTGTCGTCATTTTTACACACTTGGTTGGGTCTCTGGCACCGGTGGCAGCATCACCGTTAAAGTCCATGATGATTCAATCCCTAAACCTCAACAGCTCATCGTCATGTCCCCTTCTGGTATTTTCGCTATCTACTCTGTCTTCTCTCTCTCTAACTCTCTCTCTCTCTCTAATTCTCTCTGTTTTGGTGGATTTTAGGTGTTCAGAAAGAGAGAATGGTACCTGAGGACATGTACGTGCTTTCATCAAGTGGTTCAATTCTCTCCACTCCTACCCTCAAACCGTATCCTCATAAACCTCCCAAGTGCACCGATTGCGCACCTCTCTTCATGAAGGTCTGGTTCCAGAATCTCTCTCTCTAAGCTCATTTTGGGTTTTATATGCAGTTCTTGCAATCAATTTGTTTGATTATGTTATTTCGAATATTAATTGAATCAATGAGATGGGAATTTCTTATTAGTTTATAGTATTGTTAATTGGAGCTCACGAATTCAATTTCGTCGCACTAGAATTGTTGATCCTTGTGAGGTTCCCCAATTTAACTAGGATTACTGGTTCTGATACAATTACTTTGAGGGATATTGATTAAAATGGAAAAGAAATGTTTGATTTGCAAGTAATTGGTCATGTCATGTTTGTTGAAGCCCACGCTTCACTATCATTTCTTTTTTGGTTAGGGACTGGGAGGGAATACGAGAACCAGGATTATATGAACCTTGATTGGAAGTGAAAACAATAAGATCAACAGAAGACTACCCAGATGTTTATTTTGATTTGATTTGAGTGATCCTTACGGATTAGGGTATATGCTTTATAGACAGTAGTATGCGAGATAGTTAATTAATCAGTTATTTTACTCATTTTTATCAGAATTTGGGAATTATGTCTTGTTCCTATCGAAATTGTTTTCCTGACTATAGTATTCTCACTTGAACCCTGGATTCCATGGTCTTTCTTTTCTCACATTTCTCACTTCTAATTCTCTTTTGTTGTTATTGTTACATATATTATTAATCAGTGGTTCATGTCTTAACTAGCTGACAATGGAGAAAAAGTTACATTTTCAATTCTTATTCCATGATAATTGTTGACAAAATGAGAAGTATGGTTAACTAATACATCTCCAAAGCTTCTGATTTTGGTTTTCGTGCACTACCTATGAAAAACTTGTTTTGTTTTTGTCCACAGGCTTATCAGATGCGTAATGCTGGAGCTGTTATTCACAGTCATGGGATGGAGTCTTGTCTTGTAACGATGATTCACCCACGCTCAAAGGAGTTTCGAGTAAAGTTTTGAACTTTTGTAATATGGATTGGATGACTGTACTTCAAATCTTCAATAAAGAAAGAAAAGCCTCTTTTAGTATTGGTTAACATCCCTTTATCAAATAAAATAAAATATTGGTTAACATTAGAATGTCATATTAAGGTTATAGGACAATCCGCGCATATTTTATTCGTATCCTCCACTTATTTTACTTCATAGTGTTCTCTTGCCTTGCATTTGTTTATGTAAATATTTTCTGCTTATCTGATTAAAAATTATTGTTTAAGTTTTCATGCTTTTCTGCAAATTTTTGGATCCTCCATCTCTACTTTGCATGCCTTACTCTTTATAAGTTTGCAGATAACTCATATGGAGATGATAAAAGGAATCCAAGGCCATGGTTATCATGATGCGCTTGTTGTCCCAATAATAGAGAATACTGCCCATGAGGGGGAGCTCACAGAATCTCTAACTGAAGCGGTATCTTTTTTATATTTTGCTGAGCATATTGAAAATTCTCTTCTCCTATCCTATGTGGTTCCTCGATATTAGCAATTTTGTGGTTGAAGATGATCTTTGTTTTTTTCCCTTTGTAATCCTCTTGAAAGATGTTCTTTAGAATTTCAGTGGACATGCAATTGCACGGAAGACACTATGTTGATTATAAATGCTTAAGGGCATGATTTGTTATTTCTGGAATTAAATGGCATTGCTTATGGGCAAACACATTCAATATGTACATAATCAGTTGATGTTTCCTAAGTTTCAGATCATGACAAAATAGTGTTCCTTTCAACTGTTTTTTTGCTTCATAACTTGCTTCCATTATATGGGTGCTATTCATTTTCAAGTTCGCAAACTGACATGTCGTGTAACCAATGTCCAATGCAGTTATGCTGCATTTTGTTGTGTACTGCTCACTGATTCACGCCTAGTTCTCTGAATCCTCTTTCTCTGGCACTGGTAGTGATATAACATCTATACCTGAAATCTGTGGAGCAATATCTGTTCTTACTTTTTTCCTTTATGAGCTTATTAGGGTGGTAAGTCAGTAAGTGTGTACAACCCATTTGACTATGTAATGGAATCCATTAAATATACTGATTAATTAGATTGTATGAAAAATCTCCTAATGTAGTTCTATACATAAAGCATGGTGAGTACCAGGTCCATTATAGTGGCAAGATCTTTTATACCCATTTTTATTTTATAGATTTATACATCTTTGCATTTACACAATTATTAGTATGAGCTGGTAAATTTTATTTGCAAGTGAATCCTTCATTTTACACAGCATCCATTCAACATGATACGTGTACCTTGCCAGTAACTGATATTTTTGTTATGTGGTGGAAATACTTTTTGTGATACTACCTGCTGAAGTATTATATATGTAGAATCAGGAACTCATAATTTTGAAACTTTTGAGTAAAAAAAGAAAAAAGTTCATGTTGCATATCTATATCAGATAGTGAGATTTTAGGCAAAAAAGTGTTCTGGTTTCCTGACATTTAAGCTGTTACTTGTAAGCCCTTTCTCATACTCCACTGTGCAGTACGAGTAAAATTGAACTTATTCTGCCATTTGGGACAATCTCTGGTTATGAAGTTACTGGGTCAGATAGTAGGTGTTTTATGTTACTAATTGGCACAAACTTGCTCAAATGGTTTCATTCAAGTTCGTTCTTAACAGAAGAAAGTTAAAAGAGAAAGAAATTGGGTCCATTTTTTTTTTTTCTTTTCAGATTGTGTTTTGTCGTATTTCCTTTTTGTCATCTAAGCTGCACCTTGCGAAAAAAATGATTTGTCTTTTGGTTTCCAGTTGTTTTAATAATGGTAGTCAGAGAATTTGTTCCTGAATTATGTCATGTGAAATAATGCTCCAGAAATGTGTTGATGATTACTCATGCCCTTATGGCCTGCAGATTGAAGCCTATCCGAAAGCAACAGCAGTGCTCGTCCGTAACCATGGGATCTACATATGGGGAGACTCATGGATCAGTGCGAAGACTCAGGTTCGTATGCTCATGGAGAAAATTTCTGAATAATGTTTATCAATTGAGGGGTCTGTATTTTCTTATTTAAAGTATGAGTATTGAAGTTATAAATGTCCTGCAAGGCTTTTCATAAAGCTAGTGGATTTGGTATTTTAGGTCTTAAATTTATTTGTTTTTGAAACTTACAAAACCTATCATTGGGACCCTGCTTTACTTGTTTTTCCACAGTCTTCAACCATTTTATCTGGTATATTGAATCATCATCGTAATTATAACGTATTTCACATCATTTCCATACGAATAGATTAATTGAATGTTTAATATTCACGGTGGGATATGTTAAAGTTCTTAAACCGGCTGCCGACCTGACATTGCTCTTAGCACCTCGACTCATGCCATTTTGGTCCTCACCTTGCTAGAAACTTCAACTTTCAATTTTCTACTGGCTGGTGTTAATGTGTTATCTTGAGATAACTCAATTAACTCTTTTTAGTTTATCTACTATTAGGGTTATGCTTACATTCTCTCAAATGCTTTTGTGTTTGTTTTCTTCCTTCCAGGCTTCTACTCGTTCACCTCAACATCTCATCTCAATTTATTTCAATCTATTATCATGTTTGTTAGTTGCCCAATATTCTCTTTGACAGCATACTCATCTTACTATCATCTTATAAAGATTCTGCTTTTATTTTGCATTCACACAGCACTTACGAAGAATTTGCCTTTATTTTGCATTCGCATAGCACTTTTATTTTGCATCTGTTTTTACGAACAAAATCATGAAGGAAAAGTAAACGGGTAAAACGTCTGTAATGGTTTTCTTCTAATTTGTGTACTATTTCATCAGGCTGAGTGTTATCACTATCTCTTTGATGCCGCTATCAAACTTCATCAATTGGGCTTGGATTGGTCTACTCCAACTCATGGTCCAATTCATAACGTGAAGGCGAGGGCTCTGAGTGGTGATCATGGACCTGCGCCATCCCCAGTATGTCCTTGACAACTTCTTCTCACAAGAAATCTTAGGAGTTTATACATTTTCTTTTTCTCTTTCTGCCAAGCTTCTATTATAGTGGCTCAGGTGGCTTGGATTTAAAAATCTTTTCTTTCGGGCAGATACTCTAGTCTCCTTGTTGTTTGGTGGTTTTATTCATTATGAAGTTACAGTTGCATTTTCCCTTATTTCTTGCTGTTATTTTGCAGCGCTGTGTTGTTCTTGACATTGAAGGGACAACGACTCCTATATCATTTGTAACTGACGTTCTTTTCCCTTATGCTCGTGATAACGTAAGGAAGCATTTAACAGCAACATACGATACTGAAGAAACTAAAGATGATATTAAGTTGTTGCGTGCTCAAGTAAGTTTCAATTGCCTCATCTATTGCTATTACTTAATAATCCTACCATCTTTGTGGTGCACCATTTATTTAAGATTTATGAAGAGGAAAAACAAATTTTTTTTTTTTTTTGGTTTTATCGCTGTGAGAGGAAAAACATGCAACTCCTGGATTGTTGTAGAAGCACATTTAATCTACTGTGAGAAAATGGATATTTTTCCCCCAGTATATGATCTTTTATGTTGTCTTTTTTACTTCTTTAAGTGGTTTCAAGCAGTTGGGCTTACGTACCTCTACAATTATAATGAGGCTCACATCGGCTAAATGAGCCGATGTGAAGCTGTTAACATCAGTTTGCATGCCCTCTAACACTGATATTTCTACCCAGCTTTTTACAGCTTTCACCCACCTTATTCTTACACATTACTTACACCTGCTTATGGGGCTCGGGCAGAGATGATCCAAGGGCTGATCTTGTGTGAGGATGATCTCTTCATCATGTAGAACGAAATCATCTCTTTGATTATCTCAATGTGAGCCCCACAGGCCAGTGTAAAGAGGACCTTATTCTAAAATTCTGCATACACCTGCCTGTGGGTCTCACATGGAAATAATCCAAGGGCTGATTTTTTTGTGATGATGTTCTCATCATGTAGATCAAAATTCGCCTTGGATCATCTCCATCCTTCCGCTTCTTTGGACTACTACTAAGTCCAGCAGAAGGAACATGTGCAACGCACGTGCACAAGGCTTATCTGTTTTTATTAATGCCTGGTTGTTCACACCTGTAATTGTTGTTTATGCACTATCATGAGCTTAATATTGTACACTCCAAAAATCCTGCTGCCCTAGACACGATGTTTAAGTATGAAGTTTAATGTTCAAGGCGGAGTCTGCAGAATAAAAGTTCTTGGGCATCTGTTATTTCGGTGATAAGAGTCAAGATTCTTGTCTAAGTATAAGATAGCGGTTGTGAATAAGTTTATCATTTTGGCATTTTACACAGGTTGAGGATGATTTGAAACAAGGTATTGTTGGTGCCCTGCCCATCCCCCCTGATGGTGCTGGGAAGGAAGAGGTGATTGCTTCTTTGGTAGCTAATGTGGAAGCAATGATTAAAGCTGACAGAAAAATTACCTCCCTAAAACAATTACAGGTAAATGGAGTTACTTTTTAGAAAAGATACCTACTCTGTAAAGGGATTTTCTTGTAATCTAGCTTAAGTATTCATAATGTTTGTTTATGCAGGGTCATATATGGAGAACTGGATTTGAAAGTAATGAATTGAAGGGAGTTGTTTTTGAGGATGTACCAGAAGCTCTTGAAAAGTGGCATGCTTCAGGCACCAAGGTTGGCATTGAGCATCCACTTTGCTTTTTGCCTCTTCATGACTGATGCGTTTAGCTGTTTTTAACTTGAAAGAAAGGTGACATTAGTAATCACTACCGTTTCTCTTAATGCAGGTATACATATATTCTAGTGGTAGCAGGGAGGCTCAACGGCTTCTCTTTGGCAATTCAAATTACGGGGACTTGAGAAAGTATTTATGTGGATTTTTCGATACCACAATAGGGTTAGTTTGCTAACATTTGCTCGGCTTTATTGTGTATTGGTTTTACCTCTACCCGCACTTAGTGAAGCATTCTGAATCTGCCTTACTTTTATGTGAAGAAACAAAAAAGAAACACGGAGTTATCTTGAGATCTCACAGTCATTGGGAGTAGATAAGCCATCGGAGATCTTATTTCTAACAGATGTGTTTCAAGAAGCTGTGGCTGCTAAAGAAGCAGGTAAATGTGCTCCGCACATAAACATTTATCTTCTCAAGTCTTCTATGCTAGTTTAAGGCTATAATATGATTATCTTTTTGGTTATTTGCTTATATGAAAGGATAGGATTTGACTCTGACATAATTTTTAGTATCTACTACTATAAGTTCATTGGGTTACTGATGATATGATTTCACCAAGCTACAAGGGTTCCAAATTGTAGTACAATAACAAAAACCTAAACCTGAGTTTCTTACGGAGTTAGTTTCACTAGCCACTTCCTAGATCTGGGATGAATTACATGTTATCACATTCTGTACAATCAGGGTTACACTGTTTTACACGATTCAATTACAATTTCCATTTTATTTTCTTATCCGAGTTGCGTGTACGAGTGTATTGTTTGTTAAAACAAATTAAAATGTCGATTCCTTGCTGATATTCTTAACCTTATCCATGTTTCAGGTTTGGAAGTGATCATTTCCATCCGGCCAGGAAATGGACCTCTCCCAGAGAATCATGGGTTTAAAACGGTGAAATCCTTTTCAGAAATCTGAGACCCAAAATGACATTCTGTAATCTTATTAATGGCGACGCAGACGCTATTCTGATTAATAAATGTATTCATGAATAATAACTGTCTCAATATAAATGTGGTTAAAGTTTTGGATCTTGAAACATACAGAGCTTCTCTTTCTATAAATTAACCCAGCCCAAGAAAGTGAAATGAGTTTGTGAGATGTATCAATATTGGATACACTTCAGATATTTTTATAAATAAACTTAGCATGTTACCCTCTACATCCCTTTGAAGCTTCTTCCAATTGGTTTTCTCTTGCATCATGTTTCTTCAAATGGAGAATTCAGTACTTCTGCATATTCAACATCTTTAAATTTCAATTCTGACTTCAATTTTAGTTTTACCAAACAACTACCTTATTTAGATTGGATTACTTCTATTAAATAGGGTTGATGGTAATGGGTTGTTGGTCTTAAGCAAGAGTTTACAAAACCAGAGCAGGTCAAAGTTTCCATTAATGAACACCGACCTTTTTGGTGCTGTACAAAGGCTAATACCCGCACAAAATAAGGTAGGTGAAGGTAACCCACTTTGTTTTATGGCTTTGCTATTTTCAACTCTGTTTTTGTCCAATCCTCCTCATCATACCAAGCCCACCACTCTCCAACTTCCTTTACTCGTGTTTGTGTCTCCCCATTATTATTTGAGTTTTGTCTGTTTTTGAGTCAAAAAGACTTAACTATTTCACATTCAAAAAGAAAACCAACTTGCTTTTTGTAGTCCTCTTACAATCAATTCAAGAAGAACAATGATTTCTTAGTTCTTTACAAGTTGAAATAGTTGATAACTGGGATAGGGTCATGGCTATCTTTACTCTTTTTAGGGTTTCCATAACATTTAATCTCTAGGGAAAATCTTAAGCTAATTATACTGTTGATCATAAGTTTGGTCTACCATCTCTTGACCCATTTGATGATGGGTCCACTTCAAAGATAATCTGCTAGGCCTTGAATTGTCCTGAGGGCGTTCCCTAACCATCTGATCTAGTCCATTCTTTAATCGAACGATCTAAAATCCACGAAAGTTGGTTGAACCAATGGCCATGATCATTTGATTAAACATTTAGCTTAAGAGATCTCCTTTGGGGGTCAGGGCCATTGAAAAGTAGGTCCCCCTTCTATCCATTTGATGATCTTCATTTTTTATACCCACTAGAATATACCCCTCCCATAGATGATTCATTGATTTGTATGCAGGAAAGAATGTGGGTCTAAACATTTGATTGGTCCTACCTTAGATATCCTATCTGAAATGCTGACCTGCTCAACTCAAGTGACCATTTTGTGTACTTCTGCAGACAGCAGTCAGGCTTACAACGTCAACAAATCCGTAAAAGGTTTAGGGGATAGAATGTGGTAAATCAGATGGCCATGATCATCCAGTCATGCTCAACATTGGATCCACAGAGCTCCTACATGGGACCCATCTAATATTAAGTTTCAAGTCCTTCTCTCTAGATGATACAACTTAAGTATGCCCTAGTTAAGGTCTCCCAAAATGGAATTACCCACAATTACCTTTAGTTTGGTCCTAGAAGTTCTGGTCTTCCTTTCAAACTTAACACAACCAAACAGTCACAAATCAAACATAGTGAATGCAATTCAAAATCAAAGAAGGTTTTGATTCCTTGGTCTATCTATCAAATTCCCTTTCTGGGAGATGGTAGGAGGGCATTTCCCAATGCTGCAATGTAAAATTCCCACACTCCCCATACTCCAATGACCTAGAATATTATTTCTAAATTTGTTCATAGTCTTCTCTATCCTCCCTTCAAAATTCAAGCCCTCATCTTGATTTTCAAGTTTTGATGGGTTGGATGATCAAAGTTCCAATAATGGACAGTATGAGCAAAGAAAGGAGCTTTTTTTTTTTCTTTGCTAATGAGAAAACCAATTTGAAAACAAAACTCCAATTTGAAAGTTTGAACACTTTTATAACAGTACAAACAGAAAAGGAAAAAAGAAAAGCAAAAACAGAGAAAAAGAGAGGAAAGAAGAAAGTGGTAAATTTTCTCATAAATCCATGAAATATGAAGAGAAGAAAAAAAGGAAATTCAAACCAAACCCATGTTGAGATCATTCATCCCATGTTGATAGAGATCTCCATGATAAACAAGCAAAAAAAGAAGAGATCAAATTGTACAATTGAGACAAGATCTCTATCTCTCTCTTCAAATAATCCAGTACCCATTAATCTTACTCTTCTCATAAGTACCAATATAAGCTTACACATTTAACATAAACTCAATCAAGAAGAAGAACCTGAAACTCTTGGTGATGTCACAGGAAACAGAGGAAGTAGCCTTGGTTCTGAATCTCTAGGAGTTGAAATTGGTGATGGATGCAAATAAAATCCCTTCTCTGCAATGGCCCTTTCTTCTGCCACCGACGAATTAGCCACCGAAGAATTACTAATACAAGTTGGTGGAGACCTGTTAAATGGGTCTGGAATTAAAGGTGTAACAGGGCTAAGAACAAGTGAAGGAAAATCAAGAATACTTGGAGACAAGATCTCTTGATTCCTCGGCGAAAACCCAGAATTCTGAACAAATCCAGGCATCAATGGACTGATTTTGAGATTTTTCAGACTGTTCCTCCGCTCATAGAGTTTAAACCCTTGTTTTTTCGGTCCAGTTTTGATAGGAGGAATTGGGTTCTTTGTTGATGGATCGAAGTTGGATTTTGATGCTTGTTTGGCTGTTTCTGATGATCCTGTGAGCATCTGAACTACTTGTTTGAAGGATGAAGTGTCGGCTTGAATGAAGGTTGTTGGGTATGCATTAGTTTCAGATCTGGATATGGTTTTTGGTGTTAAAGGTGGTTGAACTCCATTGCTGTTGCTGCTGCTACTGGTGCTACTGTTGCTGCCATTGCTTTTTGGTGAGGTTTGAAGAGATGGGTTTTCTCTCTCTTGAGGTTTTGGTGAGTTTTCCATTGTTGGGTCTATTTTTTTCAGCTCTTTTGGGTTCAAGAGAGAGAAAGAGAATACTTGGTTTGCCTTGGTTTTGAGACCTTTTGGGCAGAGTAGAAGAAAGAAAGAAAAGAAAAATAGAGAGAGAGAGAGAGAGAGAGAGAGAGAGAGAGAGAGAGAGAGAGAGGAGTGAAGAACAAGGTTGAGGTTGATGAGATGAGAAGAGAAGATGAGATAGTTTTTTTTGTTTGCTTTGGTTTTCTCCCTCTACTTTCTCTCTCTAGTTTCCTTTTTCTTTCTCTCTTTTGTTGTTTGTTGTTTTGTAGTGGTTGGTTTTGATTGGGTATTGAAAAAATGCCCAACTGTTTTAAGACAAAATACAATAAGACCCTATTGGCTGGAGTATTGGAAAACTTGGAATTTGATGAGTGGAAGAACAAGTCGTCAAAAGTTTCAATATTTTGCATTGACTTCAGAGCTTTGATGCTGACTCTTGTGGGAGATAGAGCCACCACATACAAGACACGGATCACTTCACACCAATTTAAATTCCAAATAGATTATAGTTTTTTTTTTATCAGATCAGATTGGATTACATTTAGATTGGATGCTCCTAGGATCCAACCTTCCTTTTAAAGATTTCAAATTTTACTACCTCTCAATGAATTTTCCCTTGATATGCCCTAAATAGTTATAGGATGTACTGTTACTCTTATATAACATCAGAGCTTGTAGAAACTTACCCTATTCGTCCGATTTTGATCATCGATCGGTTATAGCAATTCCACGGTGTAAATTGGTTGGATCTGTCGATTACAAGAAATAATAATGTATTTAAGCAAAATTTCTAATGAAAAATATTCAATGTACTTAATCAGTGTTTCAAAACGACGGGTTCGATACTTCGATCTGATCGATCACATCATTTTGGCTGATATCATCTTTTGACTTGTAAAATCTCTGATTTTAGAGGCATCAAATGGTGGAGATTTGAAGACTTTTGTATTAGAAAATGTACCCTAAATTTCTTCCTCCAAGTAAATATTATTAATTGATTCCAACACAAGGGCACATAGAGAGTGTCTGCAAGATCTTAAGTAATGGTTAATGACATATTGAGCAAAAGGTGGAAATAAAGAGTGAGAAAGAGAATCAAATTCTCATTTATAATGGAAAAGAAAAAGAGTAGAATAATGGGACCACAAATCTGACTCCATGCCAAACCCACACAAGCAGAAGAGACCTCTCATCTAAATTGTATTTCACATAAATAAAACATTCATATTTTTCTTTTTTTGGGTTAAGTACTCATAAAAAATTAGTGATTAGAGTATGGGTTTCTTAACAAACTCTTATTCATGCAAATGTAATGAATCAACAAGTTCACTTCACTCATATTTTTTTTTCTTTTATTTAAAAATAAAATTTCACCCTACTGGTCTATTTATTATTTTTGATAGAAACCATTTTAAACCAACTGATCATCTATTTTCTAATG
Source organism: Macleaya cordata (assembly GCA_002174775.1). Classification (NCBI taxonomy): domain Eukaryota; kingdom Viridiplantae; phylum Streptophyta; class Magnoliopsida; order Ranunculales; family Papaveraceae; genus Macleaya; species Macleaya cordata. The sequence continues at coordinate 858,152 of MVGT01004338.1, forward strand.
TATTAATAGACACTGAATTCATTTTGCACATTTTATTTAACATGATTAACACATAAAATTAATTATTATTTTTTTTTCAGGAATAATTAAGAGTCAGTTGAGTAGAGAGTATTACGTCAAATGTAATAAAAGTCGTAAAAAAAATTTCAGAGTGTTAAATCAAAAGACTTTTTTATCCTGAATATTTTAACAAAAATATTTAGGGCCCGTTTGGTTTGCGATTGGAAAACTTGTTTTCAAAAACTAATTTACACCTAAATTAACTACATTTTGTATCACATCTAAAACTATTTTTTTGACTTTACTATAAAATCCTAAATGATTTCATTGAAAACAAAGAAAACAACATTTTTTTGTTTTGTAAAATAATACATGATTTTATTGTAAATCCTAAAACAGTTTTGTATGTAGTACAAAATGCATATTAGTTTAAGTATAAATTAGTTTTTGAAAACAAATTTTCTAATCGCAAACCAAACGGGCCCTTAGATTCTTAAGATCTCATTTTGAAGCATTGGTTTAAGAGTTCGAATCCATTTGGTGGTGGTGTAGTTAATTCCCTAGATCTACTAACAGGACGAAGACACTACTTTGAGAATTAGTCAAATATTCTAAGAGGTCTTCACATTCCGACCATCAAAAAATAATTGGTTTGATATATATAGTATAGATTAAGTTATATTTCATGTCCAAAATCTTCACTTAACCAGATGTGATTAAAAGACTCCCCATAAATACTCTTATATAATTCAAAGAATAAAGATGAAAGATTCTAAAAGTTGATTTAACTGAGAAGTGCTATGTGATTAGACCAATTGAATTGAATTAGCATCCATCCATTACTATATGTTTTAGTATTTGTTTATTCACAAATTAAAGCTTTTAATAACACGATTCTCATCTAATACAACTTAATTAATTGACTAAACTAAGCTAGAAGAAGATAATCCAACTAAAACCAATTTCGTAATCAGTCTTGCTGCGTCTCCATTGGACTGTCTTAAATTAATCACAGCCGCTAATCAAGTCCATTAATCATGATTAAGATGGCACAAGATTTATTATCTCATATTCATGTAGAAGAAAAATCCAACTTAAACACTCTTGTTCTCCTTCGTTTTTTCCTTTTGTTATGTTTAATTTTCTAAACAACCCAAGTAAATTTAAAATTAGGTTTAGTGGCTAAGTTAAAGTAAGTAAGAATCTTTGATTAAATAAATTAGCAGTAATCTTTAATTAATTTCCGTTTAATACTAATATAAGTTTGGTTAAGCCGGCTTGACTTTTCAGAATATTTATATATAAAATAATAATAGGTGGTATTTTGGTAGTTTTGTTGTTATTTAATGGCATTTTTATGAATAGTATTACCTTGGTTTTTGTAAAACATTGAAGGGTCCGCACAGGGTTGAAAATCTCACCGTCAGAGCTGGTCAATGATGTTTGGCAACGCAGGTGTTACATCATGAAACCGGCCACTAAATTCCAAGTCTCCTTCAATTTTCAAACTTTCAAACCCAACAGAGAGGTCTTGAAAAATCAAGTGGCAATAAGAAAATATGATCAAATATTAAGGGCATTTTAAGAGAAAAAAAAATAAACATTTTTTTTCCTACATTTATATTTTATTTTTTTAGTTTACATTCTTTTAAAGTTTATTTATTTATTTTTTATTATTATTTATTTTTTAGTTTACATTTTATTTAAAGCAAATGTGTCTTGGCCACATGATGATGATGATAAGTCATACAAGTCAAGGTTATGATTTTATGTCATTATGCTCAATTTTGGATGGTCCTGATTGATTTTGATATTATTTCATTTTATTTTATTTTTCTTTTTTTCCTTCTTTTTTTTTGTTTACGATCAACCCGTAAATCAAATTTGTATAATTTGGTGAATTTTGACCACATAATTAATGGGTTCGATTGCGATATTTTTGAAGTCGATTCGTGATCATAGTAGTCGACATCTAATTAAGTCCTAATTAAATTGGAATTTTCTATAATGGCAACTGAATTACACTATAATGTGGCTGGTTGTGATTCGATAATCAACAGATTAGACTAAGATATTTTAATAAGATTAATTTGGTGATTAATTAATATATTTAATTTTAAAAAAAAATTAGGGTTCCCTACCAAAAGTGTAGTCAAGATCTGATGATGAGGATGTGTTTTGTGCTTGGGGGGTCTTTGGTTGGTTGGTGTATGAGAACATATTGAATAAGTAAAAGGATAGAGGAAGGAGGGCTTGACTTTATGTCCTTTGCTTACAAATGGGGAGACCCACAACTTTGCTTTCTGTTTCTTTTAATTTTCACAAAAAGAAACTTCTAAACTAAGTGAGAGAGAGAGAATGAGAGTCCTTTGGATCTCAACCAGTCAATGTCATGTGGAGAGCATTTTAATATTTATCCATACCCCATGGAAGTTGAGTCACACCACTTATTTTTTAGGTCAGGGTTTTTTTTTTCTTTTTTAATTTTAGATAGGAATTTTATTAGGAT
>MVGT01004338.1:860720-882101 GCA_002174775.1 Macleaya cordata
CAGAGCGCAAGCTCACACGTGATAGGCCAAACAGCCACACATGCTCCATATCATCTAAAAAGAATTCCATGTGTTAGGCGCAAAAGAACCCCACACGTGAGGGGGCGTGATGAGAATAGTCCCACATGGGTCTTGGGTCACACCACTCATAACCAATTAGTTTTGAGTTGGATGCCTACAAATTTAATAAATATGGTGATGCTATAGTTACTGCAAAGCAATAAGGTTTGTAGTAAGAAAATGACTATTTGTTTAGCATTTTCCTAAAAACTAGTTACAAATCATGTTATAAATCTAACTAGTTTTCTACCATTTTTTAAAAAAAAATTAATTTTCTACCAAATCTATCCCAAGTTACAAATCATGTGTAAAAAATTTAGTGCTAACAATTAAGGCCAAGCCTCGTTGCACCCCATATTACTCAAAATGCCCCCACTTTTTCTCTATTAATATCCCATTTATTTTTACACTCCACATACATTGGTCTATGGACCCACGTATAAATGATCTACATGTTAGTTTTTTGTAAGAATGATTTCCTCACAATGTCGTGAATCTTCACAACAAATCACATCAGTATAAAAAAATTTACGCAACTAAAAATTAGATTTTCGTTAAATAATTTGATAAAAATCTAGATTAATTTTTTTTATGAGGATAAACTTATTTAAATAATATAAATTATTGTGAGGCTGATCTACAAGTTGAGGAGACCATCCTCAGAAAAAATCAACTCTTGAAACACTCTATGTGATCCAAATAGACGAATGTAAACAAAAGGTAACAATAAAGTGGGGGCAATTTGAAAAAGGGCTTTTTTAGCAAATAACCCTGTCAGTATATGGAAACTAAGAAATAACCCTGACATTTTCGATATTTCTAAAATGACCCTATCTTGGACGGAATCGTTAACTTGCCATCCTCGAGATCACGTGATGGTCACATGACTATGTTAAAGTACGTAAATGCCCTTATTCTAACCCAACCTCTCCTCATCTTGAGTTAAGTTCAGACATGGGACACGTGGAGCCATCTGTGTGTTGGATGAGTTTGACGGTGCAGATCGGTCCTTACTGTGACCGTTAAGTGATCTTTCTCCTCATCTGAATGGCTCTATAAATCCACCGATCAAACCTACCATCTCACTACATCATCGTCTTTTCTTCAACTCCATCTTCATCTGGTCCTTTCTTCTCCGTTAAAGCTCTTAACCACACAACACTATCCATGGGAGGTGGAGAAGGGTCATCAAAAGTAAAGTCAGTTAAGTCATCGGAGGTTAGCATTTGGGGTTTTTTTGTTATTTTTCAAAGTTAATTTCTCCATTCTTCATGAAAACGTTTGTTTTCTTATTTTTTTCGTTATTTTTCATGTTCAAGGAGACTGCATCTCCTTCCTTATCCATGAATCTGGTCATCCATGGAAGGGTTATTTGTTCAATTTTACTGAAACAGGGGGGTTATATGCTGAATGGTAACAATATTTTTCTTTGGGTTCTTTCTCTTGCAGGATCGATGCCAAATGTGTGATAGAATAGGATCGATTCTCGCTCAATTTCCCCTTAAATCCTGGATGAAGAAGAGTACTAGCCAGATTTTTGAGATTTTGTGTAGTAATATTCAATAAATAAGTTTTTTAGAAGATCCAATCAAAGAAAACTAGTGACCCAACACTCTAAAACAGAGCAGGAGAGCTGTATTTCTTTGAAAGCTTCTACATGAACAAACACTTGTTGGAGAATGCTAGGGTTTTTACGGGAATAGTTCAAGATCGATCAGTGATGGAACTAAAAAAAGCAACTAGAACTTCATAAAATTCTTAGATGACAGAGGAATCCAGTGAGAAAAAAGCGAATGATTCTACTAAAAAAACTCACCATAAACCACTAAAACTCTCAATGCCAGCTCAAAAGATGATCCGTCCAATACTGGACGCCTGAGGTTCAGCTCCATGTTCTCTCAAATGTTCAACGAAAGAAGAACAGAATGCCCTAATTAATCCCGCGAAAATAAGAAACTGTTCAACCGCTCTCAACTGTGCAACTCACACGTGTATTACAGTAAGGACCGATCTGCACCGTCAAACTCATCCAACGCACAGATGGCTCCACGTGTCCCATGTCTGAACTTAACTCAAGGTGAGGAGAGGTTGGGTTAGAATAAGGGCATTTACGTACTTTAACATGGTCATGCGACCATCACGTGATCTCGAGGATAGCAAGTTAACGATTCCGTCCAAGATATGGTCATTTCAGAAATATCGAAAATGTCAGGGTTATTTCTTAGTTTCCATATACTGAGAGGGTTATTTGCTAAAAAAGCCCTTTGAAAAATAAGGGGTGCGACTAGGCACGAATTTATCATTGAAAATTAAACAAGCCCTTAATTGCACCCACTGCATTTACGTAATTGGTCGACGACGACCCGTACAATCTACATTTATATAAGTATTTAAAAATTAGTTTAGACTCTTAATTATTATTATTATTATTATTTTTTTGAGAGGCTAAGTCCTTGTAATTAGGGATCATGTAAGGGAGGGACCACTGCAACTTTATTGAAAGGTTCATGAATTGTTCACTAAGAGTGCAGACACACCATAGCTGTCTGTCTCTTTGTTTTTATGTTTCAATTCCAGTGTTTATTTATTTCAATGTCATCCCAGTTTTAATATATGACAGTAAAAGAAAAATAAAAAAAAATAAAAAAAATCAGAAAGAAAGAAGACTGCAGTATTTCAAACTGTAAAATTACAAAAATTAATAAACATAATTAAAACTTAAATATAAGTAGCAGCTTTTATGAATAAATAAATCCTTTTTTATATCACTAATGAATAAATAAATCTTGATTACTGACATGTAATATAACGCTTCTTCCCAAAATCTAGACCGTTGGATGGTCTTCCGTATCTATTATATAATATACTATAGGAGAAGCCTTAGGTTAACAAAACCCTCTCTCTTAGGTGTGGGTTAAAAAAACCTACATTATAAACATATGGCCCAATTTATTATCTATTATTGGATTAACAAAACCCTCTCTCTTAGGTGTGGGTTAAAAAAACCTACATTATAAATATATAATCCAATCTAAAACAACAAAAATTTCTAATTATCTAATAAAAAATTCAAATTTTTTTTAAAAGAAGTCCCCGTGCCTTGCACGGGGTATAGGGGCTAGTTTGTATATATAGGGGGAACCCTTGTGGGATAAAATGAATAAGGTTTGATCTAATATCCATACCAGTTTAAGTCTGTTTTCAACAATGGAGCTTCTTCTTTTCCTTCTATTTTTATTTTTACTAGTTACACTCAATTTATCCGTATAATCCGTTTATACTTGCTTGTGAGGATCATTTCAAGATAATTTAAGGATGTATTTTTTAACAGAACGATTTTCTCATCGTATAAATTATTCTTAGAAACAATTGTCGTTCTAAATCTTTTAATTTCGTCAAAAGTTAGTTGAAAATTAAAATTTCAAGAAAATTAAAGAGAAGATGTAGTTTGAAAATAGATTTAAATCAACTGCATCTTCAAGTTTCTCCCTTGCTGACATATAATATGTGCATTAGACTTGTCCTCCTACAATAGAGAACAACTGAGTGGTCTCCCTTAATGTTTGACTTTGACAATTTCTGACCAAAGATGAAGCTTTGACTTTAAAAAAATCTCTAAATAAACAGTTGACATCTAATAATTTAAGATAAGTATTCAGGAATGAGGACTCAGGTTATTTGCTAACGGCACGAAAAATTATGGGGTTTTGTAAAAAAAGTCCCTGAAAAAAAAGTCATAGTGATTTTAGTCCTTGTTTTATAAATTTAGTCCCTACTTTTATGACTTTTATGTCCAAAACTAAGGACTAAATTTATAAAAAAGGATTAAAATCACAATGACTATTTTTTTAGGGACTTTTTTTACATTTTCCATAATAGAGGTATTTTTCAATTACAAATACAATAAGGACCTACCAAAGGTAGACTGATGCAAAGAACTCATCGCTACCAATGAACAAAGAGAAGGAGCTGTTGGCGACACACAAAAACTATTACTAATGAGTCTAATGATGAAAAAAGAGAAGAAATATCACTAAGTTATAAGTATTGAAGGATCAACCATCAACCACACTACAGTAAACCCTCCAAATGCATTTGAAACCTGATTTGTGCACTGCTTTTGTTTTTATTTTTTTGAAAATGCGTTTAAAATCATCCAATTACATCCTAATTAAGTAAGGGTCTAACTTCCAGTTTCCCAAAAAGATGGCAATAGGTTTGGTCGGGCGGGGTTGGGTTGGGCCTGATGTTTAATTAGTTCCAGGCCTCAACTGAAACTCAGACCAAGCCTTAAGCTTGACCAATTTCAAGTTTCAACTCATTATTATGAAAAAAAGCCCGACTACATGTTTTGAAAAAAAAAATCCCCAAAAAACCACGATACTTCTTAATAATATAAATAAGTCTTGTGCACATACATTGTACAATTTTTTTTACGCTAGTTTTGTACCTAATAAATGCATTAGAAGAGTGGCATGTTATTTTTTTTCTATCAACATTACTTTTAGTCTTACACCAGCTTGTGGGCCCATATAGGGATTATTCTATGGCCGATGCTCACCAACATGATGAGAAGATCATTGTTAAAAAAAAATAAACTTTTGTATCATCTCCACATGGGACCACATGCAAGTGTAAGTGGAGTATAAGAATAAGATAGATAAAAGTGAAACATGTAAAAAGTTTAAGGTGGATGGAAATATCTAAATCATTTTTCCTCTAGTGGCGACGCAATGACAAATGACTTAGACATGCTAAATTGAAACCTCATTAAAATAGTAAATAAGGCAATGAGCTCAGTTCAGCTAAGGCGGTCGGGCTTACTCCATTCCGAAAAAAAATGATATATCTATGTCTCAAATTACATTACATATTTCATAATATGTAAACAATAAAATCTACAATTTTTAAAAAATTAAAAAAAAAAAAAGAACAAAAAAAATAAAAAGAGGGGAAGGGGAGTGGTTCTTGGGCTGTGCTTGAAAACCCTTCGGTCGAGCCCTGCTTATTCAACTCTTCCGACCGAGGCGAGCCTGGTTGTTGGGTTGGGCGAGGCTCAGACTTGTGGGCTTATTTAATATCTGTAGGCATATTTCACCATCTTTTATTTTTATTTTTTGCTTATTTATCATTATTAATTTTAGGTCTCAGATGAAGCTCCCCGTGCTTTTTTATTTTATTTTAATTTCTTCCTGAGTCCATAAAAAACACATCCACATGGGCTCTGATAAAGAGATGATGGGGTTTCTTTGGATTCTCTTGCTTTTTCCAGTGAAGCTTTATTTGATAATATTTAAGTATAGAGAGAACAGAAGTAGATAGCAAAGTGGGCCACTTCTTTAGAACTCAACTCTTTTAAGCTTAAATTTCAGTATGGGCCAGTAAATGATTCAAACTGGCGCCAATTAAAACTACCATAATATTGAAGATCTGATCAGACTTTAAAATTGTTTTCTATACTGCAATAGTATTTATGGTACATTTAGTACTATTGGCTAGGACAAAATAGACCACAAAAATTTATAGTTTGTAAGGATAAGAGATTTTAAGTAGGGATTTTGTAGGAGCAGGGATTTTGTGAAAAATTAGTTAGAAATTATGTTATAAATCTAACTAGTTTTTCACTAAATTCCTGGTCCCTACAAAATTCATACATAAAATCTCCTACCCAAACAAACCATTAATATTTTTATTTGGATGTTGTTAAAGAAGTTCCCCAAAATGTTTTGGGAGGGGGGGGAGGGAGATGGATCAAATTTTCTAAGTTGGTTAAGGAGATGGATTTAGTTTTACTACGGGAGTGGTTCTCTAGAAATGGGACCATATATTTTCACCCAACCCTAAAAAACACCTCAACTGTAAAAAAATCCCTAACCAAAAGTGTGTCGGCCACGACCGCCACTACTTTCTTTTTCTTCTTCACGATCGTTTTTTTTTAATTTTAACAAAAAATTAAATTTGATTTTTTCTTCAAACAAAAAAATTATTTCAGATCAAAAAATAAATTCGAAGAAGATGATGGAGGGGGGAGGGGGGCTGGATTAAATTTTCTAAGTTGGTTAGGAAGATGGATTTGGTTTTACTAGGGGAGCGGTTCTCTAGAAATGGGACTGTATATTTTCACCCAACCCTAAAAAAAACCTAATCAAAAATGTGTCGGCCACCACTACCACTACTTTCTTTTTCTTCTTCACGATAGATTTTTTTTTTTAATTTTTTTTAAAAAATTAATTTTATTTTTTCTTCAAACAAAAAAATTATTTTAGAAGACTTCGAATTTAATTTGACCATTGAGGTTCGAATTTAATTTTTTCTTTAAAAAAATCAGTCCATAAAGAAGAAGAAGAAAAAAAGTTAGGCCTTTATTTTTTTGTTTTTTTCTTTTCTTTTCTTTTCTTACCAATAAATTATTGTGAAGATGTAGTGTCAGATGGTTGGCGATGGAAAAGTGTTGAAGATGATGGTGATGTTGGTAGAGGTGGGGTGTACTATTTAATTTTAGTGGGGTGAAGAGAGAAAGTAGGTGTTAGATTAGTTTGCACCACACCACTTCCCTAGTAAAAATGAGTAATAATTTAGATAGGTAATTTTGGACTAAAAGTCTATTTAACTTCGATCTCTTAATTGGATAACTCCTTTGACAGCACCCTTTGATTTTTGTGAGCAAGGAATTGATGGAATTTTTTATTTTTTATTTTTTACAATGGCCAAGTAAAGGAGGACCATCCCAGCACATACGTGCTTAGTATTGCTCCTATTGGGCTCGGCGGCCGAGGCGCAGAGCTGCGTACTTAGTTCCCCTATGGGAGCAATGGGCTGAAGAGGGAAAAGTGCCTCCCCCACATACCCCCCTAACTTGCAATTTTTTTTTCAACACCCACTCATCTTATATTAAGTTTAGAGTTTGTATTTGGGCCTTTGGGCCCACATAGAGATAATTAAAGGACTAATTTTTTATAAGGATGTTCTTTCGCACAAACTTCAAGTCCTAATTGTACTTGAAAAAAAAGATCACATCCTTCATTGTTGATCTGTAGTTAGCTAGGCTTATAGTTTGATGAAGAAATTCAACTCTAATTTTGGTACAATAAATATGAAGGAGTCCTGCCTAAAATTAAGCTTATTTGTTCACCTATAAGTTTCAATTTAAGATATACATGCATTTGTGTAGATATTTTTTAGTTAAAGAAGCACAAATATGGACATGTATATTAAAAAAAATATGAGAGTTGATAACGGTGTTAAAAAAAGGGTAAAAATTCAGATATTAAACGTTAATTAAAGGGTGATTGCTAAAAAAGCTTCAAACTAGTCCATCCCATTATAAATTCTAGGTTTTGCCTCTGTGCTCTCAAATGAAATATTTATATTTTATTGTTTTACACATAATTTATGGGTAATCTCACTACTACGTAGACTCGAATCCATTGATAATTGCGCCAAGGCATGTGGTAGGTTACGTTTTGGGGTTTCAATAATTCTAATTCATGCTGCAATGTATTAATATTGTGACTCGGACATTCATTTATGGAGGCACCATAAACCTATTTTCATTATGTATGTACATGAGAAGGGAGAGGCATTGATTTTGGTCTTCAATGCACCTGCGGTTCACTCAACTGTCCACCATCATATCCTGAACCCTTTGTTTCTTTGTTTGTTTGACTACCAGCTATTCACCCACCTATTCTTTCATTAGTTTTTCAATATATAATTCATGTGTAGGAGATTAAGAAGATGGATAATGCTATACTTACAGCAGAATCCTACATAAAAACTTACGGAATGAAAATCTGACGGTAGTGTGTATTAACACATCCTCGTGATTTGCGTCAAACTCAAAATTGTTTATTTCTGTAGATTATGTTGTAGGTTTTTCGGTAACCGTAGCACTACAGTAAGAAGATACTATCCCTCCACACGTGCTTTCCTCCAACAAATTCATTTTGCTCTTTGAGTTGGTAAATTATGCGGCGTATTATTTAGTTAGCCATTCACAAATTCTAAATCTTAAATTCTCCAACAAATTTACTTTAATCCTTCACACGCGCTATACACTTGTGATTTGACAAATCCACGTCCCACATCACTACGTAAGATCATTAATACAAAAAAAGTCAACTTTTGGATCATCTCTAGACAGATGCACAAACATGTATAAGTAAAGTGTAAAAATAAAATAGATATTAAGTGGGCCCACCTGGTGACGATGTATAAGTTGATTTCATCTAGATGTTAACTAAATATAATTGATTTTTCTGCATATTTGTAACATATTTGTTTCTTCCTGGTTTGATTTTATTTACAATTTCATAAGTATCTGCAGAACCACTAATTATCCCAATTCCAGTTCCTACAGGAACCAAAAATGGCAAGAACCACTAATTAATTAGGTGGTTTGGTAACTGAATAGGAACCAACCCAAGAAAATGAAAATACCTAGTAAGGTACGTGGTTAAATAACTTATTTCATCCGTACATGTCCGTGACCGTGGGGGACTTTTGCTTTAATTGACCTTTAATTGATAGTTGGGACTATTGTCACTCTAGAGTACAATTACATTAGATAGACACACCATTAGTATGGGTGTGATGTGAGGAATAACGCGGAGATTGATACAAACATAGGTACAAAAGTCGCTTCCATGAACGAGGAGAGGAGAAGTCACTACTACTGAAGAAAAGAAAGTCACCCAACTGACAAAGATACATTCTGGCCTCTAGGGTGGATATGGAAATGATCATTTTGATGAAAATGCTCTTCTAAGTTCTAACTATGCAGATTATCTTAAAAACAAAAAAAGAAATGGTATGCATAAAAAATTAATCTTTAGATCATCTCCATCCAGCCCAACACAATAGTAGAAAAAAAAAAAAGTTAAGTGTAAATATCTGATACCTAGCTTTATTATTTTTCTTTTTTCTTTTCATGGAGAATGATCCCTTTATCTTTTTTATTTATTTTCTTATATAAGATGACTCCCAAAAGATTAATTGGTAACATTGTACCAAGGTCGACGACCCAGAGGCAAGAGAGAGATAGAGAGAGAGAGAGAGAGAGAGAGAGAGAGAGAGAGAGAGAGAGAGAGAGAGAGACTGATTAGAGCAAATAACATGTCAATGGGTTCTATACAAGAAGAAAGATCATCATCATCAGTAGTTCATAGTCACCATGAGGAAGAAGAAATCCAACCAGCTACTCCAACTGGACAATATTTCAACAGTTCAGTCATGTCTCTTAGCATTGTTGCAGTTTTAGAGTCAGAGATTCCAATTGATGACTCTCTAATAACTATGACATTGCTCAATGATGTCTTCCTCCCCATCAACCCACGTTTCTCCTCCATCGTGGTTCTCTCTCTCTCTCTCTCTTCATGTTAATTAATCCATCTAGATTTTGTTTGAGTACTTTTACCTAGCTCTAATTGGTTGAGCCATAATATTCGAAGACCAAAAGAAAAATTAAACAAGCTAGCACCACCTAACTAATATATAACAAACGTACTTTTGGACTAAGTAGTTAACTGTTAACATAAATATATGTACTAGTAATTAGTATTGATATATAGCAATATTAACTTAATTATTGGGTACTTAAAACAGGTTAGAGATGAAAATGGAGGAAACCAGTACTGGAAGAAGGTTACGGTGAAGCTCGAAGACCACGTAAAGGTTCCAGTGTACCCGGACGGGTTATCGCTGGAATCTTATGACAAGTACTTTGATGAATACTTGACAAAATTAGGAATGGAAAGGCTACCAGAAAGCAGGCCATTATGGGAGATTTCCATATTCAAGTACCCAACAAGTAAGGCAGCAGGGACATTAATATTCAAGCTTCATCATGCCCTAGGTGATGGATATTCACTCATGGGAGCTCTGTTTACTTGTTTGAAAAGAGCTGATAATCCTTCTCTTCCTTTAACTTTTCCATCTTTACGACCCGATTACAACAACAACAACAAGAAGAAGAGTGTTCTAGGGCTTCTATCTGTGTTCAAGAATACTGTAACAGATTTTGCATGGAGCCTTATTAAGAGCAATGTGTTGGAAGATCATGTGAGTCCGATCAGGTCAGCTAATCCAGGAGTTGAGTTTAGGCCAATTTCAATCTCTACTGTTACCTTCTCTCTTGATCAAATCAAACAAATTAAGGCAAAGCTTGGTGGGGTAAGATTAATATTTCTAATTGCAACATAATATTTTAATATATAGGTTTTTTTTTTTTGGAGGGGTTAAAATCGAGTTTTTACTACAATAGCGTACCAGTTTATTTGGTAAAGTCTATTGTTGTTGTTGATAATACTTGGATTCAAATCTCGCCAGCATCGAATTACTATAAATCTCATAATAAAAAATATACTTAATTACCTTTTAATATTTTTACTATCATGCTAATTAAATTCATTATCCTATCTACTTATTAACAATAAGAAAAAAAAAAAATCAATCACTAAATGGATCCTAGGCTCCTATCTACTTGTAAACTGTTTATACTTGTGATGGGTAGTTTATTAGATAATAATGAAGATTAATTTTTGGATCTAATTAATTTGAAGATTAAATTGGTACATTTAATGGCTATAGGCTTTTAAGTGAAGTACCATTTCTGCATAAAGGTAGGTGAATCGGCAGAGACATTAAATAGGTCTGATTTTCTAAGTACAACTTGTCCAAATAAAGATTAAAGACGACGTGACAAAAAAACATATCAAATTAGATTCATATATATATATATATATATATATATAGTTTTAAAAAACACAGTTTTTGTTCAATATATATATTTGATATAATTTCGCATTAAACAATTTTTTTTTAATTTTTTTTTACAGACTGTTAACGAAGTGATCGTCGGTATAATATTTTATGGAACTAGACTATATATGGATGCTGCAAGCAAGGGTTCGGGAAATGCACGTACAACGTCGTTAGTGTTACTTAACACTAGAGAAATAACCAGCTATCAAACAGTCGAGGAGATGGCGAAACCTGATACTAAGGGTCCATGGGGCAACAATTTCGGCTTCTTACACGTGTCGATCCCTGGGATGGTTGACGTGGAGACGGCTGACCCTTTGGAATTTGTTTTTGAAGCTAAGAAAATGATCATGAAGAAGAAGAGCTCACTGGCTGTTTACCTTACTGGTAGATTTCTAGAGTTGATGAGAAGTTTAAGAGGTCTTGAGGTATATATATACTAGCCCCCATATCCCATGCAAGGCACGGGGACTTCTTTTAAAAAAAAAAATTTGAATTTTTTTCTTAGATAATTAGAAAATTTAGTTGTTTTAGATTTTGAATTTATGTTTATAATGTAAGTTTTTTTTAAATTATACCTAAGAGAGAGAGGGTTTTGTTAACCCAATAATAGATAATAGATTATGACATATGTTTATAATGTAAGTTTTTTTAACTCACACCTAAGAAAGAGGATTTTGTTAACCCAATGCTTCTTCTATAGTATATTAGAATAGATATACATAAACTCATCTTCATATTCTTCAAACTTAGGATGCCAAGTTTTGACAAAAATTTCGGAGCCAGTGGAATTTTTGCTTGGTAAGCTGTGAATATTTGTAAATATTTAAATCGAAAGTACCACAACATGCCTATTGTGGGAGTGTGTAGGTTTTAATGGCTCCAAAAATAAACACCCTCTTTGCTGTTAAAGGGACTCTCCATTTTGGATAGAGGGTTACTTGGGGCAACTCCAAATTAACATATAAAATTATTACAGGTTGGCCCAGGTTTTATTCAAGGGGGTGTTCTTCATTTTTTTGTCCAAAGTTTTTAAAAATGTAACCGAATCCCAAATTTTTTCAATTTTATCGACAATTTAAAGTTCTCTAAAAAAAAACACCATTTTTGTTGAGCCAAAAGACTCAAAACTTTTAGACTCAAGTTCAAGTATTTGATCTTCCCTCTTCCATTTTGCAAATTAGTTCGTACATTTTCATTTACACAGCCGCACCAAAGCACATGCAAATAAAATTTTGATAGCGAATATTTGCAACTATTAGATTCATACCAAGCAGGGTCTTAATTGCAATCATTTGACGATTTAAAATTTGTTGAGAAAATAATCATGTTTAGGGCCTATAAAATATGAACAATTTTTTTTTCAAATGTTGGATGAGTAGGTAACAGCTAGTTATATTCGTGGTACGTTATGGAACACAAGCATGACGATAACGAGTTTGATGGGACCGATCGAACAAATGTCACTAGCAAATCATCCTGTTAAGGGTCTCTACTTCATGGTGGTGAATGCTCCACAGGTAAAAACCTGATCTTATATTTTATTGCATAGGCTATGTTTAGAAGACGGGAATGAAATTGCATTCTCAAGAATATGATTACATTTCAGTTTTTTTTTATTTTTAACTTAGAATCTTATTTATTATGAATGTGATTTTCAAAAAATAGGGGAATAGCAAAAAAATGTTAAAAAAATAGGTGAACAGAAAACCCTAGGAAGGAGGTGGGTTTGTTATTCCCCTCTTCAAGAATAACATTTTCTATTTTCGCCTTCCAAACATAGCCTATATGATGTTTATACTAATAATTATCACATCATTAGCTATGGTGTAAATGGGCGTCAATTGGACCTGTGTCTCTGGGCTTGGTAAGGCCCTACCTGATGATCGAGCTGGGCTAGGCCTACTCAAAGATTTGAATGGATGGGGCTGAGCCAGGGGTTTTGAAGCCCAGCCCAACCCAGCCTGAAGCTTGGCCTGATTCTAACTCTAACGTATTCTTACACCTTGTTTACATTTATTTATTTATGGGTCCATATGGAACAAGCCCAGCTTGAAGTTTCGCTTGATTCTTAAGCTCAATTATGGAAAATTTTAAAGGCACCCCCCCGAAATCTTATTGGCAGGTCCCATAACATAACAAAATGCAAAATTAGTCCATTTGAACAACCCTAATTAAGGAACTAAATAAACCAAAACTAGAAAATATGGACCACAACTAAAAGAGGGCGGATCCAGTGACATCGTTATATTTACGTCACGTTACCATGGCTTATGAGGTCTTCATAGAAATAAACCAAGGGTTGATTTTTTGTGAGAATGCTTACTTCACTTTTTTTTTTTTTTTTNGTGAATGGTGGGCAGCCCACGTATAACACTTACAAAGGTTTTCTATCTTAAATATTTGGACTAAACAGATTGTTGTTCTTAAATTTCAGATTGAGAAAAATTTAAAATATAAAATAAATAAAATTAAAAAGAATGAGACGAGAGATTTAGCGTGCATGGTTCTGTTTGATCAACGATCTATACGATTCAGTGGTTAATTATTAGTATGTGAATGTATAAGTGGTTTTCCAATCTACGTTGTGTGGTTCAACTCGCAACAACTTTACCATCTTAGAGAGTGCATATATCTTTTATTCTTGTTTTAATGGAAATTTTTACTTACGCCCCCTTTTTCTATTTTAACACCCTATTTATTACACTCTGTTTACACCTTGAATGAGATGCTCAAATGGAGAAGATTCAATGGTTATTTTCTTTTTCTCTCTTAAAAAAATCACATCATTCTAAATCTACCAATAAAAAATTGGTTGAAAAATAATGAAAAAATAGACATATATATATATAATATAACTCCAACACATATAGATCATCCTCGTATAAAATCACCATGTTTTAAAATTTCTTGTCCCATCAAAATCCAGTTTAAAGTTAATGATGGATAAAATGAACGGATTATAAATCACCCAACTTTTGATGGGTTTAAGAGTTTTAGACTGATATAAATTTTTGGTGAGGAAGATCGTCCCTACCAAATATCAGCCATTAGATTATTTTTATGTAAGCCTCATAGAGGTAGTCTAATGATTAATTTTTTACGAGGATCCATATTCTTCTCACCACGTAGATCATAATCTTCACCAAAAATTACATTATTCTAAAACTTTTAACTCTTTTAAAAATTGAGTAATTTTTGAGACATTCATAAGTATCATTAATTTTAAACCAATAATTGATGGGGTTAAAATCCTTAGAGATTATGGTGATTTTATTTAAAGGTGATCTATGTGGTGAAAAAAGGGTCAGGTTATATAGCCCCCTTATATAACCCCTCGCATGTAGGGCCCACAAATAATGCATCCAAGGGCTAATTTTTGGAGAGAATGATCTACATGATAAGGGGGCATAGTTACCTGAAATCAGCCTATTCTAAACTTGTAACTTCATAATCTGTTGATGCAACTTAACGGTAAAAATCAAGGATTCAATAATCATTGATTTTCTATAACTGGATGATAGCTTTATGTTACCTCTAATTAATATCAATTATTCCATATATGGGTCCATATGGAGCAAGCCCAGCTTGAAGCTTCGCTTGATTCTAAAGATGAATTATTCATACACCTCTTCTACATCTGTCTGAAGCCCACATGGATCCCATCCAACCCATCTAAGGTTTTGAAGGCTCAAACCCTCCTACAAAAAATCAGATGGTTATAAAACACTGTAAGGATGATTTCCATAATGAGGAAGATCATTTACACAAAAATCCCTTTGTGTCATCTCCATATAGGTCATATAGATGGGTGTAAAGGAAGTGTAAGAGTATGGAGGTATGTGAATGAATTAGGGTTTTCATTTGGTCCTGTTGAATCAGTTCCAGATACAAGATTCGACCCAAAATAGTCTGCATTAGTTGTAATTAATTAAGCTACTGATGAAATTGATATTAATTAATTATTGGGTGGATGCAGAATCTTGTGATATCAGTGGTGAGCTACATGGGAAAGCTTAGGGTGTGTGTGGGAGCAGATAAAGAGTTGATAAATCACAAATTATTCGACACTTGCATGGAGAGGGCCTTTGAGAGGATTTCCAAAGCTGCTGTCATCACTTAGCTAGCTACTTGATTAGCTCTTAATTAATTAATTAAAACCTCAACCTGCTGATCATCATGATTATTGTTGCTAGTTGAACCACATCACGTTTGAGGTTTTTTTTTTTAAATCAACATTCCATGTTTAATAGTGATGATCATGTATTTCATAAAGAATTAATTTGTTAATTATTATATTTTATTTGCTTATGGGACGTCGTTATGGCAAATAGCACGTCTCTCCCGAGACTAATGCTAAAGGAATCTCGGATTTGCACCCCAAGCAATACCTTCAGATTATAAAATTAGTGTGGGGGTCTAATTTTTGTCTAAAGTCTATCTTAAGCCGAATTTTATAATTTGAGGTATTAATTGGGGTGAATACTTAGGGTTCCTGTAGCATTTCACCTCTCCTTAACTCTATGGAGCAATGACACATATCAAAATGCGTGTGTGATAAACATAGAGTTCGGATTCACTTCTCTGTTTGGATGGAAATTTTAGGTAGGGATTTTGTAAGAACCTAGAATTTGGTTGAAAATTAGTTAGAAATCAGGTTATAAATAAAACTAGTTTTCTACCAAATTTCTAGTCCCTAAAAAATTCATACTTAAAATCTCTCATCCAAACAGAATTTTAGAGAATTTTATGTTTACAAATTTATTTTATTGAAAGATTCATTTTTTTAACATTTTTAGGTCGTTATTTGGAGTTCTTTATTATGTTGTTTTATCTTTGGTGTGTAGACGCACCACCTTTTTTTAACTAAAGATGAAGACTTATTGACACGGTCTTTGGATCACCAAAAAAACTCAAAATAGCCATAATTATATTTTGGCAACGGTTAAAGACTGTCACAAAAAGATTTATATATATATACAAGCCATTTAATGGGCTTACTGTTATAATTTTGGGCACACAAATATATATCGAAAGAAATGGGAGAGCTCTTATATAACTTATCTCTCTGTGAGCTTACAAACCAACGTACTATCTTAACTTCACTCTATTACGTACAATGTCTTTCTGTTAACTTAGTGTATCTCTCTCTGATTACACTAATAACACATATATATATAGGTGAAGAAGGAGAGGGAAGGGAGCATGCATGATAACACGTTCATGCAATGCTGNTAGGGCCCACAAATAATGCATCCAAGGGCTAATTTTTGGAGAGAATGATCTACATGATAAGGGGGCATAGTTACCTGAAATCAGCCTATTCTAAAACTTCTAACCTCAAATCTACCTGTTTTAAATCAACGGTTAAAATAAAAGTTTAAAACTTGCATATTTTTTAAGGGCTAATTTGAGGGAGTTAGAAGTTTTAGAACGAGCTGATTTTTTAATATGATGAAATACATAGTGATGAGAACATTTTCTCAAAAAATTAGCCTTTGGATGCATTATATGTAGGCCCCACAGGCGAGGGGTTATATAACCTGACCCGGTAAAAAAAATATCCTCCAAAATCGATCATCCCATCTAAATTCTACAAAAATCTTGGCAACGATCAAAGCAAAGTAGACTTGGCAAAGGGTTTTTTTTTGTTTAAGAGAATCGATTCTATTATAAAGACTAAACTGTCACAACATTCATATTATAACGTACTTTTGTGAGTCGCGTCCATTCCAAAGTGATATATATGCATTCACACTAGATTATGTATTCGGTTTGTAGGCTTTTCGGTAAGCCTAGCATCACCGCAAGATTTAAGTACCCATCAAATAGTAATGTAGCCGACAATGTTATTTTGTCCACCCACTTTCAAATCAATATATTTAAGTATTCATTATAAGATGATTTTTGGAGAGACTGCTATTTTGTCCCCAGACATTCATAGTGTGTTTGGATGTAGGATTTTAGAGAGAAATTTTGTGGGAATTAGAGTTCTGTTGGAGAGATGGTCCCTAACTATGTTATAAATTTAACTAGTTTTCCAATAAATTTCTGATCCCAACAAAATCTCTTTCTAAAATCTTACATCCAAACTAGGGGGTGGGACTTGGGCGGTTACCTCCTTTGCCCAGAATGCCCATAGAACCCATAAAACCCATAAAACTCATAAGAGATTTATCCACACATGGCTTAAGTGGATATCTCAGGTTTCTCAAGTTCTTCGGGTTTCCAATGTTTCAATAAATTTAGGTGATTGAATAGAATTATTAATACAAAAAAATAATAAAAAATAAAAAATAAAAAATAAAAAATAAAAAATAAAAAATAAAAAATAAAAAAATAAAAATAAAAAAATAAAAATAAAAAATAAAAAATAAACTTAAATAAATAAAATATCCTTCATATTTTCAAAGGATAAACAAACTAACAATCTGCTCACATAATAAATAAAAAACTTAAACAAAGTATTGACCATAACTTCAAAATAAAAAAGTAACAACAAAGTCCAAATCCACAGTTGTCTTTATACTATTTTGAGTTTTACTTATTAAGTATTGTTATTCATTTTTTTATTTTTGGTCTTAATACCTCCACCCTATTTAGTAACTTAATATATTTAACCATTTATATCTTTCAAAATACTTGGCAAAATGAGAGTTTTCTTTTTTCGGCCACATATATATATATATATATGTTTCTCAGGTTGGTCCGGTTGCTCTTATTGCCAATTATCTCTAACTATACTTGCCCAAATTTAATTACGGGTTGGCAAAATAATGTTCATACTTGCACAAATACCGAATAACTTTTGCCCATGCTTGCCCAAATACCAGATTGGGTTCGGGTTAGTCGGGTTGACCCAACCTAAGTCCCACCCTTAGTCCAAAAACACTACTCCCTGCATGCGATCAAATTCAAAGTCTTAAGTGGGTCTAAACGGTGGTGGGTCAACATAATTGCACTCTGGATGAGTAGTGCTCAAATAGTACCTAGGTTCTGCTTTCGGATGGTTCATCAATAACCAATCCGGAACTGATAATTGGTTCTTCAAAACAATTCCGGTTCCAATACTACTATTCGGATTGGATTGGATTGCATCGATCACTTGATTAATTATCTATATATATAAGACTGCCAAAAGAGGAAGCAATGCACCAAAGGACAGACAAAAGTGAAGCTAGAAAAAGTAAACAAGATTAAAATGGAGTGTTATAAACAAGAAGAAAGATCAGCTGATGATCTTGAAGAAGAAGAAGAAGAAGAAGAAGAAAGAGGAATTGATCAAAATGATGATGATGAGCCAGTGAGCCCAATGGGACAATACTGCAACAGTTCAGCTTTAGAGTCTGAGGTTCCCATTATTAAGTTTGTGGGCTTCCAACTCAAAACTAATTGGCAATGAGTGGTGTGACGCAGGATCATTATATATTAAGTTTGCTAGGCTCTCATATCCCATGTGGGACTATTCTCAACACGCCCCCTCACGTGTGGCCTGCGCTCTGATACCATATTAAGTTTGTGGGCTTCCAACTCAAAACTAATTGGCAATGAGTTGTGTGACCCATGATCATTATATATTGAGTTTGCTAGGCTCTCATATCCCATGTGAGACTATTCTCAACACCCATCGATGATACGTTATGTTTGACACTGCTAAAGAATGTCTTCCTCCCCATCTCTCCTCGTTTCTCTTCCATCATGGTACTTATCTCTCTCTCTCTTACATAACTGATATATTTCTTTCCAATTAAGTTGTATCCCAGAGCAAATTTATCATTTTTTTAGGTTAATTTTAGCGCGGTCTTTTTTTTTCCTCCTCTTTTTGCGCTAGAGCAAAGATTCAGGATCCTCGACCTCTTTGAATCTCCTGCTCTAATATTATGTTGAATAACACTGCTTCCTCAAAAGCTCGAATTTGTAGAAAAATTGTCAATATATTATAGTTTTACAATCAATATGCAGCTTCACTGCCCCTAATTATATAGGCATACTTCTATAATTTTTTTTATGTCATTCTAACAAAAATTTTGTTAGATATTTTCATTAAAATTCATTGTTTTCTAGTTATGTTGTTCGAACGGGGGTCGTTGACTGTTAGAGGCAACCATTGGTGACAACCATTGGCAGCCCAACAGTCACGACCAAAAGACACTACTGAAGCTATAAATATGACTCTCAACCTGTTCCTAAAACATAACAAAATTCGTATCTTCTTCATCTCGTATTAGGCATCTTCAGTCTCACTTTCAGAGTGTATTCTTTGGTTTGATCAATTGGTCACACATTAAATCAAACGACCTCCATTGTATCCTGGGAGAGATTTTCTATTTCACTCCAGAGTGACATCGCGGTTTCCACCGGAAGGGGAGAAACATCTCTTAAAAGATATCGTTTATTCGTGCCTTGGAGTATTCCAGTTTCCAGTTTTAATTTATTGTTGTTTTAGTATTTTTCAACAGATTTTCTCTTCCATTCACTCCCATTTTTACTTGAGCAATGCTTTGGGAGAGTTTTTGGGGAGATTTTGATGTGGCAACAAAGACACGTCAAATAGGGAGCTTAAGAGTTTCTTGCAATATTGCAAATCACAAAGGTGAAAAAAATGGTAACCAACTTGTTGCCACGTAAGAATCATCACTCCCGCCAGCGGTATGTACGAGAAAAAGTAAACACTATTTTCACATGTTAATATAAAAAATATAAGATATATTGGTAGTTGAAATAAATCAAATTAAAGACAAATTGGGTTCATCATCATCAGGTTACAAATGAACAAGGAGAAAAACATTGGAAGAAGGTTGTTGTGAAGCTTGAAGACCACCTTAAGGTTCCCGTGTACCCAGATGGGTTATCGCCGGAATCTTACAACGAGTACCTACAAGAATATTTGACACAGATAGGTATGGAACAGCTTCCATGGAGCAGGCCATTGTGGGAGGTTCACATATTCAAGTACACAACAAGTAGTAGTGTAGCTGGGACAGTAGTGTTCAAGCTTCATCACTCACTAGGAGATGGATATTCACTCATGGGAGCTCTGTTTACTTGTTTAAAGAGAGCTGATGATCCTTCTCTTCCTTTCACATTTCCATCGGATTACAAGAAGAAGAAGAAAAAGGGTAGTGTTTTAGGGCTTCTCTCTGTGTTCATGAACACTGTAACAGATTTCACATAGAGCCTTATGAAGAGCAATGTGTTGGAAGATGAAGTGAGTCCGATCAGATCAGCTACTGTAGGAGTTGAGTTTCGGCCAGTTTCAATCACTACTGTTACCTTCTCTCTTGATCAAATCAAACAAACCAAGGCCAAGGTTGGTGGGGTAAGTAAGCTTTCTTGCTAAATAATTCATAGCCTTTTCTTTCATGTACAACCTTGGTGCACGTGCATTGTACTCGTTCCTTATTATACTTATCAAATTAAAAAGCACATTCATAGAGATGATTCAAGAGATATTTATTTGATTTTGATCTATGTAATAAGTAGGGCCGACATTAGGAATTTTTCTCAGGTGCGGCACTTGCAGAAAATTATGTGCCACATGTTAAAATCTAAGTCATTGAAAAAGAAATTTAACTTGTATTAAAGACGCTAGAGTAATAAAATTTGAGTCATGGGTGTAAGCACCTAAAAGATATAAGGGTAGTAACTAAGAATTCATTTATAGTCTGTTTGGATATGAAG
Source organism: Macleaya cordata (assembly GCA_002174775.1). Lineage (NCBI taxonomy): Eukaryota > Viridiplantae > Streptophyta > Magnoliopsida > Ranunculales > Papaveraceae > Macleaya > Macleaya cordata. Next base: position 881,223 of record MVGT01004338.1, read on the forward strand.
GATTTTGTGAGACTAGGGATTTGTTGAAAAACTAGTTCGATTTATCACATGATTTCTATCTAGTTTTTCAATAAATCCCTGGTCCTCATAAAATCCTTAAAATCTCCCATCCAAACAAACTATTAGTTTTAGAAATTTTGGGTGGGACATATGCCCTACCTAATGCCAAAGTGGATCAGTCCCTGATAATGAGGAAACTATCCTCAACAAATCAGCCTTGGATCATAGGTTAATTCTAAAGGCAAGTATAAGCAAAATATAAAAATAAAGTTTGCCAAATTTGTAAAAAGTTGGGTGAAAATATTCTGGTGTTAGACAGATGCCCGGACAAAATGGACTCAAATAAATCCTCATTACAATACAAGTTCATGGTTCCAAGCCCAGCCCAATGATTTGATCATGTGGGCGAAGTAGTTTCTATAGTTTGATTTTGAAGCCCGACATTTTCTCGACAGACTTATCAACGACATAATCGTCGGTATAATATTCTAAGGGACAAGGTTATACATGGAATCTGTAAGAAAGGGTTCTGGCAAGTTACGTTCGACAGCAATGATGTTATACTCAACACCAGGGAAATGACCAGCTATCAAACAGTGAAGGAGATGGCAAAACAGGACAATAAAGGTCCATGGGGGAACAATTTTGCCTTCTTACACGTGTCGATCCCTGAGAGTGTCGACATAGAGACGGCCGACTCGCTCGAATTTGTTTTCAAAGCTAAAAAAAATGATCACGAAGAAGAAAAATTCACTGGCTGTTTATCTTACTGGTACATTACTAGAGTTGATTAGAAAATTCAAAGGTTCTGAGGTATGTCTAAATTTTAGACTTTAGTCCCAGATACATGTTCTAATTAGGGGTTAGTCCCTTTTTTTT